>VZRL01007097.1:0-80923 GCA_013397895.1 Origma solitaria
CTTTATTATCGACTACTACAGAGCACCATGGTTCTACATCAAAGTATAGAAATGAAAGCAGAAGCAGTACAGAAATCACAAAGTTGGCAGAATCTGTTAACTAAAAGGAGAAAAAAAGTTGTCATATTTAATCAGAACTCAGAAAGTCTACCAAACACAACACGCAGTGAATGCTGGGCAGATCAGCAGAGTTTCAGACAATCAAACAGTACCTGGAGCTGAATTGTGCACTATACAGGACCCTGGACCCGTTCTCAAAGCTGCTCAACAGCTGCTCTTTTAGCATTCCAAGAAATGTTGTGTCATGAGAGAAACATCTCAGCAGGTAGAAGAACAGAAACCCTTAAACCTTATACAGAGTTCCCTGCATTCCATGTGTGGTGTCCCAGAAGGCCAGTGGATTTATTTTCCAAAAGCCACAAAAAACCCCCTAATGAATTGATTTGATATCATCAGCCAACAGTTGATGCAATATCTGAAGATGGGGAGGAATATAAACTTGAAATGATGTATCTCAGTCTTAAATGTAGAGATAAACTCCAGGAAATCATCTAAAATTGAACATAACTTTGCATAGCAAAAGCTGCACTACTGAAGGAATATTGTCTATTTTGAATAATGCTGTTGGATCAACACAGAGAACTACCTATCCATATGGGACTGATTGATAATCTGCAGAACGATCATGTATGAAACTGAAGTAAATTTTCATGGGAGGTTGCGACACAATTAAACTTGTAGGTTTCATTGTCAGGAACTGGCAATAGCATATTTAACAACTCGCCTGTGTCACTGAGGAAGTAAAGTGCCTTGGAGCTATTTTACAGGATGATTATATATAAAAATAGGACTAGGCTAGATGATCAATAAAGAAGAACAATCTTATCCCCACAAAGACAGGCAGAAAATAACTTTTAGGATTTAGCCACTACAAAAAGCTTGTTTGTTATCTTTCGCAACATGGCCACATTGCAAAATACTTCTTGAAATGATTCAGCATTCTGCTGAATGTAAAAAGTACTTTGTAAAGATAAAGAAACAGTTATGTCATTATTTGACTTTACTTAAGAAGAGACAAGAGCCTTAGTGAACACTACATTTTGTGCTCCCTAGGGAACTTTTCCAATTAAATTTCATGCAGAGCAGGAAAATCTGCCTATCACATGGAGATTGAGAATTTACTCTTAGCATCTCCTCAGAGAAAATTCTTTGTTAATTACAGAACATGATCCAAGAACCTTGCTAAAAAATCCACAGAAAATAAAACCAGAAACTGTATCTACCACCTCAAGAGATGTAGCTCCAAAGTAATTACAAATCCAACTGAAGAAATAAATCAACCAAAGGAGGAGAACCAACCAAAAAATTTTATGCCAAATCTCTATATGACATGCAATAATGCAAAGGAAAAAAGAGAAGGTTAACTTCTAATAGGGCAAGCACGTAAGCAAATATGCTGCTAACTCTGGCAATAAATGCACATTAGTTGGCAAGAAAATTCACCAAAAAGAAAGAATATCTGTTACACCCCACCCCCAATCCCCAAAAATCATTACGTAACAATCAGAATCTAATTCCTAAATCACCTCTCTGCCTGCAGTTTCTTAGGTCTGATAAATTTAAAAAAGCAACTACAGAAAATTATTCTTGGGAGGAAAAAAAATTGACCATGGATCTTCCAGGTAGACAGAAAGATGTCTTCTTGAGAGAAGGTCAGCTGCTGAGTTTGCAAAAGGGACAGGTAAACCAGAAAAATAAAACTTTTCAAGAGAACACAGAGTTTAGAAAAATATCAGTATTATAAGTAAGATATTTATTTTACTCCTACTCACCTAAACCAGATTTTTTTAACCTCTTTAAGTGCTGGCTTGTTTGTTTTCCAGTTGGAGACTTTTGCCCATGTTTCATCTCTTTATCAGAACCATCTGCTTCACCATTTTTAGATTCAGATCCTTTGGAAAAAATAAAATCCCTCAAATATGATGCTTTTGCACTTTTACTAACAATCCCCTCAGCACCCCCTACACCGTAAACAAAACAAAAATAGAATTTTTTAAAAATTGACATCTTCTTGCTGGAAGGCAATATACTTTTCTGGTCACAATACAAATCCTCCTCATCAGAGGAATTGGAAGAAAAAGCTCAATAAATCAATTAAGTGCTGAAAACTAAAGTTTACTGAACACTGCAGTCAATAAAAATGTTCACTGATCTAATAAAAATAACATGGTTCTATAATGCCCGAGACATATTTTAAAAATTATTTTAACCTCACGTTATGGGGCAGTAAAGCAATCTAAGGCTGAAAAAAAAGATCATTTCTTTGTGAAGAAACATTTAAAGAAAAGATATGTTTGGAAATACAATTGTCAATTTGTGTTAAACACAGACACAGAAATCTCTTAAAATGAAGCAACTTAACCACGAGAGCTAAAGGTCAAGGTTATGCTGCAGTGATAAGCATGGTATAAGAAGAAGAAAAGCTAACAAAAGGATGTGAGTATTGCAATGCAGAACAGAGACACAAATTCACATTCACAGAGAAGCTTGCCTTCCCCCCACCTTTTTATGGCATTGAATACCAGCATGTGGTCCTCTATTAGAGCTCCAGAGCCAAACAAAATGTTACTTTGCATTCCTTTAAAGCTGCTGCTATTACCAATTGTCATTTTACTGTGTGCCTTCAGTTCTTTATTAACGAAAAATCTCCATCCTTGAGACACGAGACTTGATAAGGAAATAAAGACGTTAAACAAAGCCACCCAGCGGAAATACTATTTCAGCAATTCCAAATTCTGTATGCTACACAGCTGATTCAGAGGAAGGCTCTATGACTAGAGCTCATCTTGCAAACGGTCCTTTAGCTATTTACCTGAAGGTGAATCCGACTGCTCATCGGACACCTTTAATGGTGTCAAAACAACACGAGGAACAGTCTTGTTTACCATCATTGAGACTCCATTTCTTCTTTTCTGCTGTTGTCTTAAAGCCTACAAAAACGATAACAAAACATAAAACTGTAGCAAAAAATAATGCTTATAAGTGAATTACACATGACATTTCTCTACCATTAAACTGAATCCCTTAAAATAAGCATAATTTACATAGCTACTGACTTGCCAGACTTCATACTCGTCCTCTTTATGTCATTTTCTTTTAAAATATAAAATCAGGTTTTTTTCCCCCTTTTTTTTAATATAGAGAAAGAAGATGCACCTTAGATCATTTTCCAATTCAGTTTTGACAACAAAGAAGCACGAACTGTTTGCTCTACCTTAACAGCACAACATGATAACCCATGAAATGTGAAACTAAGACTTCCAAAAAAAAAAAAAAAAAGTAAAACCAAAATGTTTCAAAACCAGAATAAAAATATATATGTCTGCATATCTCTCGCAGGTGCATCCTCTCCAGTATACTGCTCAGTCAATCAAGTTAACACAGAGTGTCATCAGTATGTACAGCATGTAAGGACTACAGTATTGATGCACTCACTCAGCCGTGAGTAGTGCTGCACAAAATCACTGAACATGGCAGGAATCATTTATTTTCGTGAAGGGAATCAGTCCTAATCTTGGAAACCTTGCAGCATTTGGCTTCTGTCTGTTTGACTTTGGGCATTAACCTTCAGAACACGAACATGATGGTGTTCTGGCAAATCTGGGGAAAAATGATACACGAATAAATCTCTACAAATGGAAGTGTTTTGTGTTTCATAAATGTATCGAATACAGGGCTGATAATGTAATATAAAATATTTAAAGATTAGAAATAGCAAATACCCGTCAGACTGTTTTATATGGAAAATGGTATCTCATTCAAAAGGTCTTAAAACATACAAATATGAATACCTGCCAATTAATACATGTGCAAGCATTAAAATTCCGGAACTAATCAGAATGGGCTGGGCTTAATACAGATCTCTCCTAGCCTCCTGTCTATTTTTCTCCATTCTTACCGTGCACTCTATTTTCGCAATTGTGATTTGTGCTATGAACTTGGGGGATTTATTAAAGTAATACCATATCAACAAGGAACATATTTAATATGAATTGTCCCTATAGGTTTACGAGCATGAATGACTGATGCCCTATAAGGCTTAAGTCTGTAACTTTAATGGATTGTAATACCTTTCCAGATTGTTCACATAGCTAAATAATAGGGAAAAAAAATCTCCGAGAAGAAGGAAATCAATATTGGTCTATTCCTCTAAATAACACTCTACACAACGTAAAACACACCAGGCCACATAGAAGCTATTTCATGGATTAACCCATTTTATTGTACTTCTCAAAAGACACATAAGCACTGTGCAATAAAAAGCAAATTAGAACACTTGAAATCAAACAAAGAGAGGAAGCTGGTCAGATCTGCGCTGAACCAAAGAAGCAGCAGAAAGCCATAAAGAACAGCTTATACTTCAAACATTTTTGAGACAGAAAATTTGTACTGGTATGGAGCAAGTACAGCCAGGCTTGAGGACAGAAAATTCTAAAGCGTTAAGATTTCTCAAAAATTCCCCAAAATTCAAAAAAAGACCCTGCAAACCTAAGTGTCAAATCAGGTGATCCTTAATTAACAGTAATACCACTGAGATAGTGGGAAACAGTTCACTAAAAATGAACTGAAAAGACAGGCAATATCTGCACTAACAATACACCAATATAACCACAACCCAAACTTTGTATCATGGTGCCCCACACCCTGATTTGCCTGATGTCATCCTCATGTCATCCGCCCCAGACAAAGAGAGCCCAAACAATGCTCCACGCTCTCCTCCCACCTCCTCTTGATTTTCCAAGACAATTTCCACCTCTGCCAAGGGTCTATAGCCTTGCTGCCGGCATCCATAAGGAAATAACCATTTTAGCGATTTACACAGCCCCTGTGGCAAAGGGAGATTCTTTGTCAATCCTCGCAGTTGATTTTCAATGCTTAGACTGAACTCCCACGAAGGAGAGAAAGGAACCAGCAGTGTATCCACCACCAGTGACGCACGCTCAGTGTTTGTCACCTCAGGTGACACACGTGCTGCTGGAGCAGGGGCAGCGGTACCCAGTCTTTGTCAGGTGCACCACTTACCTTCTGCATCACTGGCAGCCCCTTGGGGCCCTTAAGCACATATTTATGCAACTGATCTGGCATTTAAAAGAAGCACAGACTGAGCCATGCCCATGGAGCACTAATGCAAGACACTCCCTGGACAGTTAGAAGCGGAAATACAGCTGGGAGCAGACAGAACTACCAGAACTATTTACTTTGAGGCAGAGTACACTTCTCGAGCTACAGGCTAAGCACCTCTATATGTGAGGGTCAAGCACAAACCTTAAAGACGCCATTTCCCTTTGACATACACGGTATTTCCAGGGTTTCTTTTTCCTTAACATCCACTGATTCACTGCCAGTCCCTATCCCATCTCCTCCAGTTTCACAGCAAAAGGAACTCATCACCAGACAGGGACCAAGTAAAGTCTGAAAATCAGGGATGGCTCAAGCTGACAGTAAAGCTACACACCCCTGAAGGACAGACTGTAGAACAAAAAATAAACCCAACAGACACCCCCCAGAACCCAATCCCCCACCATGTAGACATTAAAATCTAAGTCAAACTTTTAACACAAAGTTAAGGAATTACCAATGAATTTACCTGTGTACAGAGAATAGACACATAATCTTCCCCAAGCCTCTCTCCCTTTTCATTAGTCAAATGAAAGATATGAGGCAGGGAAGGAGGGTACAAAGATATACAGTAACTAATCTAACATATGACTTGCAGGGTAAAGAGATGGCTGAGATTCTGCACAGACATTCTTGCTGTGATATGCCCAGCTAATCACAAAAATTTGGTGTTAAATTCTCCTTTGAATTTGAAGCTGCAGGGTCTGAAATTTTGGATAGACAAGTTTTTGCAAGACAACACTAGGAGCAACCTATTGGTGGGAGAAACTGCTGACTGACACCCAGTTACAAGGAAAGACAAACACCAGAAGGAGTTAAGTATAAGCGAAGGAAAATCTCTCTAGACTCTGCTGAGGACAAATATATAACTTCTCTATACCTAGCCTGAGGGATATTCATTTTAGAATACAAGTCTACTGCAGGATAAGACAAGAATCTTGTAACCCAAGATTAATTCTACTTAGTTGTGAAGTCAATGAGATTACTCCAAGTGAAACATGCACCAAATGCCTGCTATACTGAGCTTTTAGCGCACCAAGCTAATTTAGTGCTTTCCTAGTCACCACGACCAAATAAATCAAATTTATAACTAGCACTGAAGAAAATGAGAAATGTTGTAACTTATTCCATGGAAAAATGGTTCCAGATTTCACCATAGATACGGAAACAGTAAGTAACACATACTACATCTTTTACTGACACAGCCTTTTGCATCTCATCCATATTTAGAGATATATAACCTCCTAGCTGGACTTCCTACAGAACTGCAAGAAATGGATGATGATTTTACCAAATGGTAAGGTGTCACTTTCATTACGGAAAGTTAGAGAAAAACACATGTAGCCCATACGATAGCTTACATAAAGAATATTTTTCTTTAATGAGACTCTACGTTTACACTTCAAATGCATTCAATCACTTAATGCTAAATGCTTGAGTTAAAAAAGCTGCAAGTTTTAAATACCTAGAACTGATCACTGTTGACGTATTCTGTAAGATATTACTACCATCCTGCTTGTACAGCAAATAAATCAAAAGAAAGAAAGAAAATGAAAGTTCATGTCATATACAAGTTAAAACATTAAAAGCTCTCTTAAAATCACCACCAAAATATAATACTTACATCCAGCCTTTCACAAGCAGATTTGCAAAGGACATCTGTGAATCTCTTGCACATAATGAGTATGGAGAATTCCCAATATTCCCATTCATAAAAATGAACCTGTGACCATCTGTTGAATAACACTGCCATGGTCATTATAAAACACTTGGCATAATTATTTGGTTTAATGAAGTTATTTTTATTGCCAAAATCTTGAAGTAAACTATCAATCCATTTTCATCCAAAGAACTCAAAATAAAATAAAAATATGATAATTAAGAAACATAAACTCTGAAGATAGATGGCAAAAGAAAAACACCATGAAATTAACAGTGAACTTCTAATTACAAGCGTTTGGGGTTTTTTTAATAAAGAGGTGACAAAAGCAAGGTTCCTTCTTTTTTTCAGGGAGTTTCTATCCCTACTGGAGTATAGCAGTATTTTGGAGGTTTCATGAATGCCATTATATGCTCTTAAGACTAATAATTTCATGTTTAGTTGATCTTAACACAAGAAAGACTTCTTCACCCGTGTGACAAAATGGTTGACTCTCTTCAGTAAAAATTCATAAAGTCACCTTTCAAGTAGGAATGAAAGGAGACAATATAAACTAAAAGGTAACTGCAGATGGGGGCAAAAACCTCCCCAAAAGAGCACCAGAAGCAATATGTCAAGCTCTGTGCCCTGATTTTAGTGCTGCTTGGCAATTTTTTAAAATTATTTTTTATTTCCCACATCTTTTCAATTCAGAATGAAAAAATGCAGCATACAGATAAACCATTAATGCAGAAAACCACTTTCATTTGAGCTTAAATGTGTGACATGCTGAGAATGTTAAAAATTAAGTTATTAACAACAAAGACATGTAACACTTGGTTGCATTAAGCAACATCGTCCCAGATTTCTACTTGTTCCATAAATGTCAAGTCTACATTCTGAAACTCATATCATGCAACATAACCTTTGAAATTTCACACATTACAGATCAGAAATGTAAAGCTATGGAATTCTTCCATTCTGCCATGTGAAAACACAAGCTATGATACACTGAGCAAAGTCTCTCGTACAAAATAAATAACAACTCTACATCATGGTTATGGATCCCAAATTGACAAATATGAATCAGGTTTATGGTTTATCACTGATTCACTTAACACCACCATAAAATTTAGTCTTTGTCCTCCCTCTCACCCTCATTTTGTTAGTAAAATTAAGAGCCTTTAATTCACATGTCTCTGTTAAATTAAAATTTCTCAGTGGCAACCTGTTTCATGGATAGACAGAGCAGTTAAACTAAAACAGTAAGCACCACAAATAATGAATAGAAAACCCATTATTATTTTTGGATGCTACCAATTCTTATATTAAACATAAAGTGCTCAGTTAGAAGAATGCAAACGTAAGATTAAAAGACAATAAAGATGTCCTATGGAAACAACTACAAAATACAAAGTGCCATTTCCAAAGCAAATTAATTTACTTCCAACCAGACCAGTACACTAAACATGTCAGTATAGTGCCAAGTGTACACAATTGATCATCTGGAGATGAAGAGTAGTGTCAGAATCAGCAGGATGGAAGGTTGGAGACCTGGGAGTTATTTTCAAACAATTGCTAATACCTTCTCAAATAAGCATCTATTTTTGTCCCATGCCATCCTACTACATTGTCATATTTACATCTGTATTTGGAATAAAAAGAATGTCTTACTGCTCTTTAGGTCTCAGTAGGGCTCAGGGTCGTTCTGTAGGACTAGAGTACATATTAACACTGAACATTTACCTGTGTAGCAACCCACACTGAACCAAAGTGCTTGGACCTCTGTGGGGCAGAGACACAAAGATGTGTGTGATTGTATGTGTGTCTGTACCCCTGCAAGCCAGCCCTACTTTCTACGGGATTACAATAATGCAGCAACAGCTACAGCTGCTGCAAATCATGACAGACCTCAAAGCAAATGTTTTTGGTGTTTTCCCAGCCACAGAAACAAGGACAAAAAACACGTGTGATGTGTTCAATGTCTGTTTTGACTTGTGTGTGAATGGGAATGATGATGGCATATGCATCAACTCGGTGAAAGCTTTTTTCCAAAGAGAAGCATTGGGTTTTTTATAATGGTTTGTGTAGTATTGAACTGATAACATCTATCAGCTGAAAAGGGTTTTATGGGGATATCCATTCTTAGGCACAACAAAGCATATATAGGCAAGGAAATGGTTTGTAGAAAGCAGTTTAGAAACAGATTAAAATAAAGATCGCAATGTCAATACAAAGTTTTAAAACACTAATCAACATTTTCCATGAGGTCAGATTTTCAAACACACTCTGCACAGGGGCTTCAGGGCTAGACTACCACTCCCCAGGTAAAAAAAAATCTTCTCATTTTACCCCTTAGACCATTTACATTGCACCCATGTAAGCAGTGTAATGTCTTTCTGCCTGACATCCTGTTCCAGCCTGGGTACTCCTGCTTACCCACACATCCTGAGCACACAGCTTTCTGGGGACCTACCCAACAGCTCCTGCAACAGCAGCTGTAGATAACTGCTTGTCAACATTTTGTACTAGGCTTCCTAGAGCTCTGAAGACTGGTGAGCTGTTCCAAATCCTGTCTTTTCCTGAAAAGGCCAACACTTTCTAGGATGCACTTCCAAATCAAGGCATGATTCATTGTCACCTGGATACAATTTCATGTTCAAATCAAAACTATTCAAATCAAACACTGTTCTTTCCACATGGCCCAAAAGAAGATACTCACTTAGACATTCACTGCCACTATAAGGGAAAATCATGTAACACCACTGGAAAAGCTTAACTTGGACTCTAATCTCTAGTGATTATACTTGTCATTAATACAAGAGCAATGACCAATCCACCTTCAATAGTTCCCCAGGCTACATACAGGATAGGCTACTTAAAGAAAAACATTATCAGACAAATGCAATGCTTAGAACTAGGCTGCTATCCAGCTTGGCTATCTGAGACATGGAAAAAGCAACTGCACCTACAGAACAGAAGAAAGAGAATGCTTTCAACCTATATTTGGGAAGAAGATTCCACTACGTGGCAGTGGTAGGTTTAAACAAAGGTAATGCTCATGCTAGGACATATTTTAAGTGAGGATACTGTCCTACACTGAGGTAGAGGGGCAACTATGCTTCAACACAGTGCTGTTCTAAAGTTGCTTTGAAACTCTTTAGTTATTTCTCAGACTAAGAAATCCTGTAAAATACATTTATTAAAACAGAAAAGGTGCAGGAGCGCCATAAAAAGCGTGCTGTGTAAACAATCCAAGAGGAGAAACAAGCAGAATGCCCCAGCAACTGGGAGCTAGTTATTAAAAAGCAGTACAAAAAAAAAGCAGGGATTGTGTGGATTCCTGTCCCTTTCCATCACAGGAAAGGGCTGAGGACGAGGGGGATGACCCAGAAGAGTCTCATAAACACTGTCCTGTGTCTTACCAAAGCACTGTGTTGAGCAGCTGGAACATGCTGCCCATGCGTAGGGACCTTTAGAGGGACATACCGTGCAGCCAGCCTTCGGGCAATGCATGTACTCCCTGAACAGCTTCTGCTGGAACTCTTGCTCTCCCAGCTTCTTTTCCCCATTATGGTGTCTCCCTGCCATAGTTTCTCTGTCCTCTTCCCTAGAATTGTCTTGGCAATCAGAAAATCAGTTTAGTTTATCATCTTCGAACTTCCATTTTCCTGAATGCATTTTGTAAACTCCAGTGTCCCTTCCCATGTCTCTTTAGAAGTCAAAAAGCAACATGTTTTCCTTCTTTTCCATTTGTTGTCAGGAAAATTTGTCAAGAATCTTCACTTATGTTGCCAGACATCTGATCAAATGCTTCAGCTAGGGAGCCAGAATTCTCCAACTGTGGCATTGGTACATTTGCTGCATCTGAAATGAAACATAGAAAGATGGTTAACAGAGACACTGAGCAACTGCAGCAAATTCTCTACAACGAGGAATTCAGTACAAAAAATACCTCTCAGTTCACAGTGGATTTTCAGAGCCTTTCAGGAAGACACCCTGCACTTAAATTCTAAGTGATTAGGACAAAATCATAATGATCTCTGTTGTCACCTTTGCTTCTTTGGGGTGAGGAAGGGAAAGCAGGGCAGGCAAGTATATCAGGCTTGTATTAGAGCATGTGAGGGAGTCAAATGAGTCAAAGGAGAGACACCACAGACAGACTCATACTGGATTACTTTCTATGGACAGCAAAATGCTTCAAGATAACCTGCATCTGGCTGTAGGCAAGGAAAGAAGTCCTAACAGAATCAGTGTGGAGGGAGCAAGACTGGTGAGTTTGCTCTTGTTCTCTCAAAGAAAGGTAAGTAGTGTGAGCTGAAGACAGGAAAGCAAATTCACACCAGCATCATGGGAGATCAGGATTCTACCTTCAGTGCCAACCTAGGCACTTGGACACCTGTGTCCAAAAAAAAAAGAAACAAAGAAATCTTGGTAAACTAGTTCTATGAATTTGGGTAAATCAGGGCTAAATTACAGTGTTAACCATCCTGCTCAGAAATTTAGTCTCTTGTAGGTTGGCTTCTAATAACAATTACAGTTGTGATAGAAATGTCAGCCTGAAATATTATTTGGAGCTGTACAGGTCTAATGTCCTACAATTCAGAAGCAACACATGAGCTAAACCATACCTTCCCCATAGCTCTATTACTGCTTGGGGCCTGACAGCATCCACTGGAAAAAAAAAAACGGGGAGTGGAGTTGCCATTTTTATTATAAGAACAAATCCTATGAACGGGTGCCTTCCTTCTCATTAAAAAACTGCATCTATCCACTTTATGAATTAAATAGTGGCACATACATGAACCCAGCCACCAAGCATGCAGACAAAGCCCAAAGTCAAGAAAAACAAAACAAACCATGGCAGTGACATACCTTGTGTTGATTCCCTTATTTCCTGAGCTTCTCTCCTCCCAAACCCACTTGGCTGCTGTCTCTGGAGTTTCTGTCTCTACAAAGAGATCTGGATGCCCAGCACAGTCTCAGACATGTCCTGGTTCTGTATTCAGATCCTGAGTCTGAATGGAGTATCCTTCTCTTCTCCCAACAGAAAACTTATGCGTGCTGATTCCAAAGTGCCAAAAGTGAGGCAGGATTCTCTTCCATGTCTGGGAGGTCTACTATCATCCCAGACACCATTATAGCGCATCTTCAAGTTCTTTTTCCTCTCTTGGTACTGACCCAGGGAACAACTGGTACGCTGACGGGCAAGGTGCTCTTATACTTGGCTATCAGAGTCCAATATCAGACACTAACACCACCTTAATGTCCTGGATATTCACACATTCTCAGTGTTACCTACGTGAGGCCAGTTTGCAGACATGATTGTTTCTTCTGAGAAATGTTCCAAGAACATCTTGATAGATACAGATAAATCTGAATACAGCGAAGACTTCCAAAAAAAGTATCACCTCAAGCCAATGGAACAGAAACTGGACCGGACAGAAGCACGTAGATGCTATGCCATGACTTGATGTCCATACTTGAATTAGCCTTGTTCAAAGCAAGAATAATGCACACAGTAGTGTGACCATGTACCACTGCTAGCAGATGCAGGTGTAGTTCAGTACTTTCCCAGGAAGAGGTCCTTACATGGGTCTGCATGCCAAAACTCTCAAGTGTGAAAATGAGGTAAATCAGTATGGAACTGATCAGTACTGATAGGAAATCAGCGTGTGACAGCGTGCCATAAGCCTTCTTTTCAAAGGTACAAGATCAGCAACAGCTGGGCACACATGCCCAAGTACTTCCAACAGCAAAAGGGAAACAGAAATCTGTAAAATCTGCCACCAGAAAGCCAAACATCAAAGGCAGCTCTACACCATAGGCTCTTTTGTCTAAACCCTCATGAATGGAAACTGGTTTGAAGGACGTTACACTCAGAGAAAAGTGTAAGCATTATACAAGAACAAAATTGAAACTCCCTCCAAAGGGAAACCAAAGGGAAGAATGAAACAGACTCAGTGGTAGAACACTCAAAACTTCTTTCCCAACAAGGACACCATGGAAAGTGGTGAAGCCAGAAAGTTTCCAGACCAAAATGGCAGCCCAGCCTTTGAAAGGTGAGGATATAAGGTCTGATCTGTGGCACAGACCTTATGAAAATCCACTGCAACTGAAAACCTCCTTAGTCCCTGCAAAGTACCCCAAATCCACTGCTACCTGAGAGAAATTGAAACCAAGAGCCAGGGCTCAAAAAATGCCCTTTCCTTCACGCTCCTTGCAGAGCTCAAGAAATGCAGCATTGTGACTAATTTGATTCATGAGAACATCCTAAAATGCAGGCTGTTACAAGCCAAATGTGAGATTGCTCTTTGCATTCTAAACCCAGGAATATATCTCTAGAATTCATTAAAAAACAAATCATATGTAAATCCAGCACATAGTAATTTAAAGAGAATTACATATGAGTAGAGTGGTTAATAAGCAGATAAACAGTAGAGAAAATCTTCTAATTCTAGCTCAGATCTTCAAGCTGAACTGCACATTATCAACTTCCCTCTCACTTTATTTTTAGTGGTTACAAAACAAATACACACAACATCAAAGTAATGTGAAGAACCCACTGGTTTTAAATAAACTGAGTAGAAAACTGAAAACTATCTTGTAGGTTTTCATTCTGTGAAGACTGTTCGCAGTAGATAAAGAGCAATAGCGAAGGAAGACCCCAATACAATATATAATATACAGTATATATTCATTTATATATTACAAGCACTTGCTGAAAGTATGATGATGGCTCATCCTCTGTTACTATAGCATGGAATCAGTAATTTTTTATCAGTTGGAAGAGTGCTGCATACAACTGCCTAAAGGTTTCTTCAGTATTCAAAGGTACTACAGGTTCTTTGTACAAATTTTAGGTACTATGCATCCATAAAAGCAATAGAAAGATTGGAAAGTGAAAGAATAAATTTCCAATAGCAATTTTATAAATAAAATCACTGTTAAGGTTTATTCACCTCTGCTACAATAGGAAATCAAACCTGCAATGTGTATATGTGGCAGTAGCCAACACCTGAAGCTTCAGAGAAAACAAAGCAAACATCTACTGTTCCATCACACAAATATCCATTTGACTCACATTGCGCAAAGAGAAAACATTTTGCTGATAGCTTTAATGCTACTCTCATACTCTGAAGTACAGGATCTAATTACCGTCAACTTAATTAAAACTAATTTCTTTTTATCAATTACTTAACTTTCTGATGTTGCTTTAACCCTACTGCCTTAGGGAATGTTTTCAAAGATTCATATCAATGTTATGACTTTTTATATTAATTAAGCTATTCTGATTAATTTGCCCTTTTAAAATTATTCTTAATGCTATATATCTGCTAAGTGACAAATGGTCGAGTTTAAACAATTACAGAAGTTCAAACATTTGTGGCTTTGCTCTTTTCTCCCCCTTCGCCTTTCTCTTTTCCTGCTCTGTCCACCCCTAGGGAAGTTCACACATCACAAAAGATCTGTGTTTTTCACAACTATCCTAATGGTTAGTTGAGCTGCTTTGTGCCCACTGTTCAGTTTTCCTGACCAAAAACATTTAAGACCTCAATCTAATAATTCTTTCCAGTACTCAAAGCCCCTAAATACAACGTAACCTTGTGTGAATGATAAAGTTATTAATTTTACTGTATTTCAACTCAGCCTGCATGAAAAACTAAAGCTTTTAGAGGAGATGTGGACAGGCTTTGCTTAACTCAAGCTTAAATAAAGAACTCAGCAATAAACCACTCCAAGAAATACTGGATCTCCATTAACCATAACTAGGAGAGAAGTTGTGAGAAAAATTACAACACCGTCATCTCATTATCCTAACACTTTAGAAAAGTCACAACTCAAAATGGAGAAGGGTAATGACGGGTTTTTTTTTTAATTCTAGTTTCCTAGTTTTTCATTTTTCTGTCTGTAAGCTGAATTAATCTGGCAATGTTGGAAAATAATTTTCACATTGTCATGCTTTCAGCTAATAGCTGAAATTGAATAATTTGCTGCTTTTGCAAGCTTTAACACTTACCATGGAACCTAAATAATCCAAATCACAGTTTTTTAATAAAAATAACCCTACTGCACTTTTATAACCTGCTGTATTAATTACAGTATGAAAAAAAATATTTAACAGATCACAAAGAAAAACTGAACAAGTATACCAAGATTCTTACCTATCTGCATCACTTCTGTCAAAGTATTTTTTAAATTTATTTTCAACCTCACATAAAATTTCCAACACAAATGCTTACATAGGAAAAGCAGGGGTGTGATTAGAGAAACAGTTTTGTTTAATTGAAAAGCACTTAAAACCCCTTTAAACTCACAACAAATAGGACTGCACCCTCAGTAAAAAACAGAGCAAAGACCCCAGCAATACACCACTAAAAATAGTACTAAAAATCCTCAGAAGACCCTTTAAATTCTGCTGACATCCCATTCACAGAGGAATGACAGAGATGCTAAGGGGAAGTCAACTGATGATCAGTCAGGATAAGCTTACCTGTTTAAGTGCTTTCTTTGTGTGCTGCTGGAAGGAAGATACTAGCTTGCTTTGCACCGGTGCATTAGTAAGGTTTGAATCACGATTGGAAGACATTTCTTCAGATGTCTGCTTTGGGCAAACTTTATAAAAAAATGAAACAGAAAGTCAGAATACTGTTATGGGGGTTATCTTCTCTATTTCTTGGAGAGTCATAAGGATGGAAAAATAAACCAATACAAGCCAATGCCTCAAAACTAAAAGATTTGCTGTAAAAAATTCAGCTGATCTTGAGGTCCAGATGAGCTGAACATTCAGCCATATTCTAAACAAATTCATTGCTTCACAAATACTTGTGCCTCATCATACCCTTCCTATGCAGTTCTGGAGGCCTTGCATATTTTGCCTTTCAGGTCCTGAAAGGCAATTGAAACAGTTTAACAATAGATTTCACACAGAAGCTAGACAATAACTATCTTCCTCATCAACATAATTTAATGGATTATAAGGTATCTAAATGAGCTTTTATACAAGAGACACTGATGACCCCTGGATCTAAAAATTACTCATACATATGTAACTTCATACCAGATTGTAATGTCTTCTTAGGAGCTAGACTGACCTATTTTACAAGTACTTCTTGGTAATGCTAAGAACATACACTTTCCTGTTTAATGGGTAGACTGGAATGTCCTGCAAAGATGAATTCTGGTCTCTCAGGTAACACATGCTGTTACACTTGTCAGCCTTCTAAATAATACATGCTTTAATGAACAAATACTACAGTACTTGCATTAAACAGCCTCTTGAATAAATGTTGCGTGAGACACAGAAAAAGTCTCTTGGTTAAAAATAAATGAAAATATGACTAATTTTGTTTTTTTAAAAACCAGCTTTATTAGACAGATACGAAAGCTGTGAGAATAGCTGGAGGATCTTATTATTCTTGGTGGTCAGCAAAGTCAACTAAAAGGGCTGTGGAAACCTTTTCACTCTTAATACCTTGCCTTAGTAATACTCTCACTAGTATCCTAAGACTGCCCAGCTAAACCAGCACTAGCATGGATCCAGTAATGAAGCAGCTTTTCTTCCATTCTCCTCTGCTGACTCAGTTCAAGTCTGCCTTCCAGAGGTGCCCAAAGGTGGTTTGTGTGTTGGCATACCTTCTTCATAATGTTTTGCAGCAGTGAAAGGTTTTCCAAGATTTGCCATACTTTGCACACCACCAGAATAGCCTGAAGACACTCAAAGCAGCTGCACAGAGATGTGCCAGAAATAATGCAGCCCAGTGCTTGTTTGTCTGTTTTCTCCTCCCATCCTTCAGTGGGATGAGCAGACAACTGAAGTAGCCTTCTAAGTCCTTTACCTTTAGCAATGTTTCATAGAAGGAACATTGTAATGGTTTTTGATTTGTGTTTGTGAAAAGGACACAATTTAGTTATCAATAATTAATGGCCATCATAAGATGCGTATGATGTTTAACCTTTTTTTCTCACTGAAAGAAAAAATAATTAATACTTACCTATACAACAGAGAATGTACTCTATGGCACTGCTGTTACGCCAAGATAATTGTCATATTAGATTAAAATTTTTCATTACCGGGTAAGAGAAATGCTGTTTTGTCACAAGATTTATAAATTAATTTTGTCTTTTTTTCCCCTTACACTTGCAGGATTTGTCAAAACATACGAAGAAGTTGCAAAACAAAACAGGTTCTGAGTTTACAGAATCACCTGGTTTGGATCAATCTTTTCCACATGATGAGCAAAGTTAACTATCAAATAAGACAATGTAAAGGAGCAGCAAAGCGTCAGCAGAAAACAAACAATAGCTGATTTATATAATCCAAATCACTGCAATAACTAAGCTCCTGAGACAACAAAACACCTACAACAAAATAAAAACCTGGCATTTGAAATTGCCCAGATTTTGTTTTCTTCTTCAAAGAGAATTTTTTTGGACAAATTTTAAGAGTCAAAGAATTGAAGAAAAAAACCCCTGAAATAGTTTGAGAACACAAACCCCAGAGTTAACAAGAGGAGAACAGCACAAATTTAAAAATGCCTAAAGAATGGAAACTGTTAAACTTCTGTCCCTCGAAAAGAGGATAGATACAACATGACCTGTCACAATAAACCTATTTCTGTTCCCCAGAATGAATGCAACTCCTATTTTCATATGGGAAATTCATTTCCAATACAGTGATCTAGGATATTATCAAAGAGTGTCCCCTATTTATTTTGGTGATAAAGTTCATCCTGAAGAGGTTTGACAACAGTACCTGATGATGCTCAACACTACAACTATTAATGCCAAAGTCATGATACTGCAGGAATAAAAATAAGCATAGCTCTATATTAATTTTGTACTTGCATTCAATTCTCTTTTAACAATAAACCTGGAGTTGTGACAGGAGTTAGAAGAGGCTATACTTCTTACTTCTATCATTACTTCAATTTTGCATAAAAATGTTATCAGTATATTGGTTTATTTTGCTTCTGTTCCTTTGAATCTTTTACAACAAAGTTAAACTGAGGAACAGAGACTGTTCTAGTGGATGAAGCAACTGGAACTTGAAACCCACTGAAACAATAAATAGCTTTCCTTCACTGTAATCTCTTCTACAGATACAGGAATACCTCACTTCAGGCTGGTTCTTTATTGCAACCCAAACCTAGTTTCTTCAGAGTTTTGGGGAAAAAACCCCAAAACCCGACTTTTTCCTGTAGTCTGTGATTAAAGGCATAGATATATGATGTTGAAATCTGTTGCTTAAAATATTTAAAATGACACTGTGATTAAAGAAAGTCAACCTAATTTATTTAGAACAAATAATACTTCCTTTCTAAAACCGATTTTGTACATTATGTTTTTCTTCATATATCTAGTAGCTTAAAATAGTAAGATAGTAGAAAACTATTTAAACATTACTATGTTTTAATTAAATTTCCATTTCCATTTAAAACCAGCTTGATACAAAATATGGCTATGAACCTTACCATCTAGTAAATAAGAGATGTCATTACCTATTTTCCAAAAGTAGAAGATACAAGCATTAAAAATCTAAATACATTGTATGAAATTATACAACTGTTTAATAACTTACATAGTCTACTCACTTTATTAGCAAAAAATAATACTAAAATTGGCATACAGGCTTTTTTTAGAGGATAATCAAGATATTGTTTAAAAACAATATGAATTGTCTTTTCTGTAGGAAATACAAATAGGAGACAATGAATAAAACTCACCTTTAAAAAATGTTCTGCTACTTAGTAATTTAAATCAATCTGTGCCAAAGTATCACTATATTAAAATGCCTGCGACCACGTGAAATTGTATTTATTTATTTATTAATTTCTATGGATAAAGTCCAACTGCTTTTCTCTGAATAGGTCAGACATAAAGAAAGCGAAAAATACGACAGAAAGACATGTAAGTGCTTGAAATCAACATTGATGATCCTAGTGAAAAAAACAATGCCTTAAGAACAGATCAGGCATTTCTGCTACAGAACTCAAAGGGCACAGAAAAAAAAAAAACAAATTGAAGAAGAGAGTGTTCTTTGTATATATATACAACTTTGGAAAGCTGCAACTACTTTTTCCATCAGTACTGAAGACCCATGAATATTATCAGATCTATGTTCACTTGAAAAGCTGTATCAGAAAAGAATGCAAAAAACAAACTGGAGGCTGGGGAGGAAAAAAAGCCCTGAGAGAATATGACAGATAAAGGGAAAATATTTGGGTAGCAAATAAAGAGGATTCACCATTATTGGTACAGTAGAAAAAGGAAACAAGCAGTTTTAAGCCTACAGCAGGCATTTCCATTTAGTGGAGAATAATTAGGCTCCATTCTTTAAATCAGCTTCCTCAAGGGCCAGGACCGAGTGAAGGAATAAAGAAAAAGCAACTATTAAGCCGTAAACTGTTTGGTTATGAGCTGGAAGAGCAGCTGGGTTTCTGAAGATAAGACCTCCTTAGTGAGTGTTCAGAGACTGTTAACATGAATGATAGAATTAGAATTACATAGCAAAAAGAGTATGTTAAAAATGTTTCCATCAAACTCCATTTAAAGTAACTTCCTCTCTTCCATTTTCCAAGAATAGTTTTGCTAATTATTACAAAAGGCTATAATTTATAAAAATCAGCAATGCTGTCTTTTAATTTCAAATTTTATAGGCTATCTCTGTAATTTTGTATTACCTTTTACCTTCCCCATCCAAGAAATGACACGTATGTAACATATATTAGAAAATATGTTTTTTCAAAGAAACAGTTTTCTAAGGAATATAACAAAAAGTTATTCTGTCTCCTTGTCACTGAAAATTATTAGGAATAACTGTAAACAGATTTATGTAACTACATGGACAGAGAAATTCCTGTCCAGTAAGGGGTTTATTTACCCCAAATCAATAGCACAATTAATTTTTATTTCAGCCAGATCATAGTGATTTAAAATCAAACCAGCAAAATCAACAGCAGTTCACTTCCTTCTTTGTTAAAGTAACCACAGCAGATGAGAAGGATTGTTTACTAATGGCCGCATTACAAAACACAAATTAATATTGTTACCATATGCGAAGACTAAAGTCTACCTCAAGCATAAAATGTATGCACACACTCAGGAGGTATGAAACTTCAGAGGGAACTCCCTTAGGAAAACACATACACAAAATCTCTGTCTAAAATATGCATAAAATTCAATATTTTCTTTGGGTGACACACATCTATACTTGTATTGACATAAATGGCTACACTTTGCCAACACAGATGTATCGAGTAATTCACCTCTGTCACTCTTGGATCTCTAGAGCCCAACTTGCCAAAACTGAACAATTCAGAACTCGGCTGTTGCCATCAGGTCTTGAAAATGAAAACCAGTTTGGGAGTTAGTTAATTGTATGAGTTTGCCAAAGCAAGCAAAAACAGATGTATACATCAAGGGTACTACAGTGACTGCAATATTCTTTTTGAAAAGCAGTACCAGCACTGTGAATTAATAAATAGTATTGAACAGTATTTTTTTGGAAAAAGACATCAAATACTACACCAGCTTCGTAGCTTGTACTGAATCCCATTATATTCACAGCATGCTTTTGAGCCCAAACATCTCACAAAACTTAGAAAACTGTGAATCCTTATTCCAAAGCAAGACAACATTTTCCACTAAAAATATACAGCCTGTCATCACTAAGCCACCAATTTCTTAGGCCTCATTAACTACTGTACAGGAAAGAAAAAGCAGATGAGAAACATCCTCCAGCTCCACAGTACCTTCTCTCATTCTTATGACTCCCTTCAAGCAGTAATGAAACAAAAGAAGTTAATCCTGGGTACCATATTTTTATTTTACAGTTGCAGGGAAATGAAACAAAAACACACACAAAAAAATCTAAAGCAAAGTGGAAAACCATCTCTTGCTGCTGTGCCACCCACAACTTTATGTTTGCACTGCTACTCCATTGCTGCTCTTCTGCTTTTAGAAGAGACTGTCTCACATCCAGATGTTGCCAAATGCCACAAGTATTTTCAGTAAAATCATCCAATATTATTCCCAAGAGACAAGATGCTAACAGTAACAGGTCTCTCTGAATTGCCAGAAATTCCATTCCTGGAAAGGAACTGAATATCCAAATGTGGACTCAGGTTTCAAACAGTGGTGAATATACATTCCTTGCTACAGAGTCATCCCAGGGTTTCCTAGTCCAAAAAGCACAGGGTGTTCAAAAACACAGTAGCTACAAAGCAAAATTCCAGGATTCAGCATGAGCCTGATTCTCTGCTGTCCATCATTTTGTCAACTATCTCTAAGAAAACTGCCTAAGGAATTAACTCAGCCATTTCATGTTCACAGTTGAAGAGCATACACTTCTAGGAAGTGCTGAAAACCAAAGTTTCTCAAGGGAAGGCATACATTGCTGGTATTTGGGCACACATCAGAAGCCTTTTTCGGGCTGAGGTGGCGAGGGAAGTCACGCTACAGCAGGAATTGCTGTCTCCTCCACTCTTACATCATTGTGCATTCCATTGGCTCGCGCAAAGACAATTTTTAATCAACTGCGCTCTGCGGCTGATGGATTAGCCCTGGCTTCAGAAACCCTAGGGACAAATGCTTTTTGAGAACTGAACATCCTATTGATGGGCAAAAGGATATTATAGTCATCATTTTCCCAGGCAACAGTAATTGGGATTTTAATTCTTTTACCCACAGCATCTTTACATGCTACCCCTGTATTTGAGGCAAATGGAATTTTAAAGATATGAGACTGCTACAGAGCTTCTATTAGAAATCCCATTCCAAACAAAATCAACTGTAACATAAAGAGTTTCTTTAACATATGTCTTTGGAGAAGGTGGGGAAATAAAATTCTCCACAGCATCTGCAAAATCCTGAGGTGTGACCATTCCACTTGTCCACTTAGCAATACTGATGTGGTGTAACAGCTTTTGCCAAGTCATGTGTTTATAATGGTTAGGAATTTTTATATTATTATGCTAATAAAATTCTTCAGTAGCCTGCATTTACACTGCAAAAAATGTGCCTGCTGAGGAATGATGTGATTCTTCTCCATTTGGGCATCAGCTGGTACTTTTTATTCTGAAAGACTATGGTCTAAAAGCCCACAAATGGGCTGAGGCTGTGCCTTAGTTTCATCCTTTTGCTTCCAGCTACATTTAAAGAGGCATTTTTAAAACTCTTGCTAAACAATTTCTGATCACTCTGTCAGAACTGGGGCTTCTGGACTCTATCACAGTGGAAATGAGCAAATAAAAATGCAATCCATTGGGCAATTAAGAATTCAGTGTGCAAGCAATGCCCATTCTCATATGTATCACACAAATTCTAAAACACAAGTCAGAGAATTTAATAAAGCACTTTTTTCATTGAATTAAATGTTACTTTTGTGCCACAGAATAGTTTCCTGGAAAGAAAAAGATTCCAGCTTTAGTGTGAAAAGTGTAATTGGTCTCTTAGACTGAATATTTTCTATAGAAATACCTTTTCTCAAATATTTACAAACCAATCAAGTCACCACATCACATTTGATAAACTAATGAGACCATCCCTATTAAATCTCCCAGAACAAAGGAGGCATTTGTTCACCCATGACTTCTTATATGTCTTTTCTAAATCCTTTCCTGTTTACCTTAATTCCTTCTTACAGCTATAATGAATGCAATACACTGGTAATCATTTAACTAGTGCTATACCCAAAGGAAAATCTGTGCCTATATCCTTTAATCAGTACTATCAGAATTATAGTCTAGGAAATGCATTGGACTAATTAGCAAAAGCATCTCATTCATGTTCAATTTATTTTCTGTTGTGATCCTTAAATGCTTTTCAGATATAACGATTTATTGAATACATACTTCTGCTGCATAAATGTGACCTTTGCTTGAAAGTCTAAAAAGTTCATACTGTTTAACTGTAATAACTTACAAGGCAATCAAGAGGAGTCTCAAAATTATTATTTACTACAAATAAATTTAAGATAGAAAGATTTTACAGTTTTTGAAAAGTATTGACATTAAAAAAATATTGAATGAACAGTGGTCACATCACACCCTCCAGAGCAAAATTCCTACTGTGGATGGTGATTCCTATGCCTTTACAGATTAAATAATTTATAATTTCAAGCCACAAGAAACTGGCTGTATTACTTGGGCATGGTCCTATTTTTAAGATAAGCTTCTAAATTGCAAATGAAATCAGAATTCTAAGTGTATATAAATGATATCTTTAACAACAAAACTTGTAGTCTCAAGAACAGCTATTATCAAACACGTTTAACAAAATTATGTTCTCTGTTAGCTGACTGCTATGCTATTTATGAAATGTGTGCTGACTTTAATTCTTAACTGATCACATACAGCATTGGGCTTTCTATATGCAAGAGACTCACTATTACCATCCCATTCACCTTTTTTTAAAGAATATCCATTGATATCCATTGCATGACAAAAAGCAATTAAAATGTCTTGTTTTCAAAAGGTTAAATATATTGCAGTTTTCAAAGATTTGTTAAAGATGACATAGGAGGGAAAGTTCTCATCTTTAAAACCAATCTAGGTGTAATTTAACGCTCTATTCCAAATACTTCAAAATGTTAAATTTTCGCAGCTTCTCTTTTATGTCATCACAAGTGCTATAATTATTTTTATTACTGCGAACTGTGAAAATAGTACATAGCCTGCTCTCAGTCAAAACCCAGCAATTTCCTACTTCTGGAATTATGACATTCTATTTACATTCTATAACATCCTACTTCTATCTTAACACTCCTAAATAATTGCCCATTTTTTTGCCATGATTTTTATTTGTTTATAACAAGTAACATCAACTTTGTATTTGTAACTGTATTTACACTATTTTTTACTGCTGTATTCTTCCTGCAATTTGAGGAATTGTGCATCAACAAATTTTCTGAGTATCGAACAGGAATTGTTAAAGAATGAGAAGCATGTAAGTTCACTTACGCAGGTAGCACACACTACATTAGCATAAAACCACTGAACATGCAGTCTGTTAACTTATAGACATAATATATCAAAGAAAATGAAGAAGCAGAGACATTTAATAACTCTTGACTTTTGTTTCCACAGAGCTTCAAAACTTCAGTCCTAGACAGACCCACAACAACGTGTCTTGGATAGTTCTGTTATTCCAGTCACTGAACACTTAATGATTTTTCAATGCTGCTGGAAAGCAATACTGAAATTGCAGCATCAGTCCTGTAAAGGTGCAGCCTGGGAGCTAAGTAAGTTGTTCAAGTTAAAAAAGGAAGTTTGCAGCAGAACAACAGCATGATCCGAGCCTTCTCATGTCCTAGTTGTAAACAGGACACCTTTTCACCATATACCAAATAAGCCAAAACAGCAGGCTGCAGTCCAGCAGTGGGACACTTTGTGATGGGGCAGTAGAAGAGAACTGATCAAGGAAAGGTTTATTTTAAAAGTCCTGGACAGCTGGATTTTTTTTTTTTTTACAGCATTCACTTCACAGTTGCTACATGAGTGTAGTTGCAATAAGAATAATAGTCACTGTTACTTGCAAGTAATTTTAGGTGACTGGTGTTCTCTTCATGACTGACTATTAACTCTCAAAAAGAAAAAAAACATACTTGTAAGTTTGCCATTTTTAAGTTATTTCAGTATTTCAGTTTGCCATTATCTTAGACAGAAAAGATAATGCACAGCATTTGACACTTCAACATGTCTTTATGTCAGGATGGCACACAGGAGTACCTCTGCCTGAAAGAAAAAAATACAAACCTTTGTCCTCTGCCCAGAACTCTACCGAGGGACCAACCCCACATGTTCACACTGAAATCAATGAAATGTCGGAATCTGACAACTTCAAGTCTGAAGCCCAGTAAAGGCAAATTATTCTTTAGCTTTGGGCCCTAAACAAAAAAACTGGAAGCCAAAAAATTACCTACTGAAAACACACCCAAAAGCACTATTATTTGTCTTTTAAAACTCTAAGTCAAATAAAGGCACTTAGTGTTCCTGATTTCTTCATAAGGCCAAAAAAAAGATGGAATCACTCAAAATAGTTCCACTGAGTACAAAATATTATTTATACTGCTTAGAAATCACATCACGAAAAACCGAAGAAAGCAATACTTTTTCTTTTCCCAAAATATGCCCTCTAATATTGAGATTAAATCACGTACCACCATTTTCTTCTCCATTATTATTGTTTGTCTCAGCCATTTCAGTGCCATCTAACTCAGATTCACATCCTAAATCCAATGTTCCATCAGTAGGGCATGTTGATTCTTCTTTCTACAGTTAAAAAATAAAAATAAAAATAAATTTAACAAGAAAAAAATCAATCATGATCCTGCTGCATCTCCGAAAATAGATTACTGCAGTGTACTCTCAGGCTTACATTTCAAAAAAAAACCAAGAATAAAATAAAATATGCTTGTGAGTTACTTTAGAAAGAGCCATAAAAAAAGACTTTCATGAAAAAACTTGCAAACCAAAAGCAAAAAAGCTGTTTTGTGAAGTCATAACATGCTCTTTTTAAAACTGAAAAAGTCAAATAAAATGCAAAATCTTCCACTTTTTCTTCTCCTTTTTTTTTTTTTCTAACAGAAACAGACTTGTGTGGCTGTTAAAAATCCTAGTTTTCCAGTTGAGTGTCTACAACACTGCAGAAAAACACAAATCCTTTAATGTTTCTTTTCTGCCTTTGCCTGTTTCCTGAATTCAAATAACTGAAGCAACCTGGAGCTCACAAGCATGGGAGTGATTGTGAATTCCTGGAATTGTGCCAAGAATATCTCCCGATTTAAAGAAAAACAACAGCATTTGTTCTAGTAAATTAGGAAAGAGAGCTTCTGAAAACTATTAATTCCATTTCAGGTACAGGATTTTTAGTTGGCAGGAGCAGACAAATCTATATACTTTTATATTTTTACACCCTTACATCAAATACATCTGTCATAAATTACAAAAGATCCTTCCCCCCAGTCCAAAATTTTAGTTGACTACATTTAGACTGCCAAGCAGATAATCTCACTTTCTTGTTTCTCATCTCTGCCTTACATTCTTTCAATCCTATTGTGAAACCCTCTAAGTTTGCTCATGTATAACACGAAAAAATTTCCACCCACAGTACACATCATGTTCATACCAAAACAGAAAAATAAAACCAAATATAAATAGCATAAAGGCAAAATTCTATCACTATAATTACGCTCCTCAAATGCAATGATGCAACCCATAAATTAAAAGCTGATTTATATTAGACTTGCAAATAATTTTTCACTATTCAAAAATCAAACATTAATACAATTACTTAATTAGAAAGTCAGTGATCCCCTTGAGCTCACTGCTCATAAAACAAAGGCCTTACTGTGAGCAACTCCGAAAAAGCAGCATTTTAACTAAGCTACGTGTTTTTTATACCATGTGCCAAATTCAAGAACATGTATATGCTTTCTAGGACAAAACATTCAATGTTTACTTTCATTATAAATCCTTTTAAAAGACATCTGAAAGCAGTTAGAAGGACTATCAGATCATTTCCTCTCCAAAGAATCTAATCTGTTTACCTTTACATCTATTGAGACATTCATAAAATGGATTAATAGCAATATGTACAATCCACATACAAAATTTAAACTTACTTTGAGAGCATAGAGTCCTGATTTCCCAGGGATTTTGAAGAATGTTCCATCACCTACACGAGTGTTAGTATGAAGCATTGCATTCAGGCAAGCTAATGGAGAGGTTCCACTGAAAAATAAAATTGTGCAGTCTAAGATTGAGTGCCTCTTGTAAAACTATTCCCTCTGTCTATTTTTTTAAAAACTCATGCTTGTCTGGCTTTTTTTTTTTTTCCCCCCCCCCCCTTTTTTTTTTTAATTCTCTCAACCCTGAAAACATCTACATTACAATAACAGGCCAGTTTCAAACTTAATCATATGCATCTGTCCCCTAGGCTTGAGGCAAAAAGTCTGTGAATTATAATTATGCTTTTCTTCATACAGCAACCAGCTCCACATTCTGAAAGAACCAAAGTCCAAATATTTATGTGAAATTACTTCATAAATAACACCATGAAGCCTCATTTTTAAAATGTTACAGACAATGTGGCTGCTGCACATGAATGATCAAAACAGTACCAAGTTCAAGGGCAGCTGCATCCCATAGGATGAAAGGCAACAAAAGAATAATAAAGAGCCCAGAAAGAACACATTTAAAATTAAAAGTGATATATAGTAAAGCCTTATTCTGGCTCAACATGGTCTGCATGCATTATTACATGTAAATATAAGCACATTTGTACCTTTTATTAAGCACTATCTTTTCTAATTAGAATTGTTTTAGTGATTAAGAGACTGACCTACTCAAGGTAGCAATTGTAATACCACTGTGGAATGCATGTTAAAGGACTATTTAAAAAGAAACACATCACATTAAGAAAAAAATTATTATTTGGACAGCGGTATCTTTGTAGTATATACATGTTTAAATAAGAAAAAGAAAGAAAATATTTCTATCCTAGCTAGATGCATACTATTCTGAAAAGTTGATCTAAAAAATAATGGGGAAGAAGGCAGTCATAAATTATTTTATTTAGTTTTAATTTAAAAATTGAAGTACAAGATCAAAAATGTACTATCCCATCTTTGTCCCCATTTAGTGGCTAATGTACACGGTGTACTCAGGGACTGAATCTGAAACTGTGCTTCTTCCCTGGGGTGCCCAGTCAGCACGCACGCTTATCTTCAGCCACGTAAATATATTCCACTTGGTTAAGTGGAACAATGCCTGTGCATTAAATTAAGTGCGTTGCTAAGTATTTCAGGATTAATTATATACTCAACTATAAACCAGAAACAGGGCTTCAAAGTTCATCAGAAACTACTCTATTCTGCAGTATTATAACACAACATCCAAACTTGGTTGAAAATTGCAGGTCTGATTTTATTTTTGAATAAGTGAGACTGGATTGAAATTTTTGTATTTCAAATGGTTATCCTTTCTGTTGATTTTCATGGCTCTGTTACATCAAAGTTCATCGTTACCGTGCATGTATTATTATTTTAATGGCAAGATCGATAGTGTGGTAACTGCTCTTCCGGTAAAACCTAAACTATAAAGTATCCTCAGACCACGAAGTCCTGTCTATTATAATTTCTTTACTATAAGCCACCTAATGTATCATAGTACTACATCTAAAACAAAAAAATTGCAGGTAAAACTGCTGTTTGTTGATAAACACATCAGACATGTAATAGGCATTTATTTTATGAGTATTCTAAACACGATCACGCTATATGAAAATTCTGACAAGCTTTTGTTGGTTTTTTTTTCTTGCCTGCAAATAAAACTAGCTCCACATTTGGTTTTGATATAATACTTCAACAAAATACAAACCAAAGTATGCTGGAAATAAAATGATACTGCTAGCAGTGGGACAGAAAATATTAAGAGAGTTTAATTGAGTTTAATTGAGTAAACCATTGAGTTTAATGGTTACTTAAACACTTTTGTAATATGTAGGATACTTCTCTTTACACATTTTCCTTACTGTATTAATGCTTGACAAGCAAAGACACAAAGCATTTAATACAGAAGTTATGGTTGCGTAATTTCTTCCATATGTTAACATACATAACGTGAAGCAATTTCAACTCTCTCAGACTTGGATCTTTCCAGTGAAACATTATCACCGATTAAGGCTTTCTCTGCAAGACAGAAAGAACTTGCTGACTCTGTAGCAGAACACAAACTTGGTATGTCAACAAGAAACTAAACTGTGTGTGCATGTATGCACGATTTGTATTCTCCTCCTATTCTGATGGAGATACTCTGCACTCCACACTAATTTTTAGATATCATTAACCAATTAAAATGATACAGGATGAATGAACCCAAAATAGAGGATCTGGCAACATCTCATGATCACTACTGTGCTCACAGCAGGTATCTTAATCTTCAAAGTCTAGACAACTGGCAAGTGGACAATAGAAACTACACCCTGACTTAGAGAGAAACCCCGATGGGCTACTGAGACAAGAAGTTCTTTAACTACTCCTGTGCTTGCTCTTCACAGATATCTGCAACTCCTAACGGCATGCAACCAAAGGGCCATATCCACCCTTCTCAAAAACTGGACGTGGGCATGCCTGTAAGGAGCAAAAAACACACCACACAGAATACACTGAAGTTGCNGGGGATTATTTTGAGCTAACAGATCAAATTGAAGTTCCATGGTGTCCTCTGTCAGTGCGATTTTGACCCCTATCAACCAATGACTTGCCTATTCTGTCAGGACTCGCATCCTTAAAACACTGTATTAAAATTCCCAAATGTTACCCACAATTGATGCTGGAAATGCTAGCAACACATGCTATCACAACACATGGGACTGAGGTTCAAAAAGCCAGCAATCAAAGGTCCCATGATGCAGACTGATGTCTGAATGATAGAGCACTTTCTGAGGGATCTGTACTACTTATTGCATGCTTTCTAAATTCTCCTACAGCCTGAGGACATGTTCTTTCTGCTCAGAGCTCCTGGCATGTATTAATACAGCAGTCAAGGCCTGCCAAATATACGGCTGAGTATCTTTGAATATCAAAAATGGCACAGCTTGACCTAAGTTCTTGAAACACTCCAAATCAGTTCAATTTTGATTCAGTTAAATGAAATTGGATACAATAATATTCTACTTTGCAACTTGATATCTCTGAATTTTGAGAGCCCTAATATATTTTAAATCGATATGCTGCAAGTTTTATTGCCATAGCCTGCACACAAGAAATATGTTTACCATTTACAGTCTTCAGATGCAGAACTTGCATACTATTTATCATCATTTGGGTGAGACTGCTTTAAACCACTGTGGCATTCTAGAAGTCATTCATATATGGAAGTTACAATCGGTAGCAATATGTCTTTAAGATTGGTATTTTCCTGTTTGTATGCTTATTTTATATACATATACATCTGTACACATATAGAAGCAGTATACCCCCCCCCACTTTCAAGTAGGTTTAAAAGATGAAAAATTACTTACTTTCTGTAACAGTGATGTTATGATGTTACAACAACCAGCAACATAGGAAAGAAAACAAAACAAAACACTCATTAACCTTCCAAAGTAAAGGTTGCTAATACAATTCAATCATTTAAAAGACATCAGGCATTTCAGTGTTTCATAAATTCTCTTCCCAAAATCACTATAAGCTGGTAGCACTCAGTGCATCCCTTCAAAATTCCTGTACATTATCAAACCAAACTTTGCACACCCAACTCCCCCAGTCAAAAATATCTCCAACATTTTGTGATTCTGGGCTCCCTCTACTGGTCACGCAGCTGGTGTTGCCTGAATCGAAATGCCAGACTACAGTTTCCACACACCAACCTCTGCTAAAACATGTAGGGGAAGTACAGATTTCAGTTACTCCCTCCTCTGCCACCCTCCCCAAAACCCTATAAAAAATTTGTAAAATCACCAGTAAAACTCTACTTATTTTTACATTGTAAACTACTCAAACACATGGTTCTATCAAAAAAACCCTGAAAACTTCTACAGTTATACATATAATTCTAATAGCCTTTGCTAGACTGCTTGCCAAGAGACGAAAATTATGATCTTGGCAAAAAAAAAGATGTTTTAAACATGGAAAATAAATTGACTAAAGCTGCCTTGTCCAAGCAATATAATGTGGTAGACAGTGAAAGCTCCCTGACGCTTTGCAGACAAGACACCAACATTTCAGCCACTCAGCCCCACTGTATGTGGTGTAACCCCCTCCTCTTCCCGGCACATTCCCAAATCTAATGCTGACTGCTGCAAGAGGAGCACCTAGGTATTGTAAATTTGCTCAGTATTTATTTGTTTGAAATCATCTGCTCTTTTTATACACATCTGTACATAGTCACAAGGGAGAAACAATTTTTACTCACTGCTAGAAACAAAGTAAAACAAAAAGGCTTAAGAACTAATTTCTAGGCATGATTTGAAGCCACACAGAATATAATAGGTTCATAATGCATGTAAATTACACTAATTTCAGAGTGACAACAGATAAAGAAAATACAAGTTATCAGGAAAGGCTGTAGAAAACCCATTTGTGTGGTACAGTAAACAGAAAAGTAAAAGAAGGCATAATTGCAATTTTCCAGAAATACGTAAAAGGCTGTTGAAGACAATGGAGATGAAGGTTCTTCGTAGCCACTGGGGGTAGGAAAAGAATTTTCATGGATAGCCTAAAACTGTGATTGTAGGTGCTGATGTTTTAATCAACACCAGAACAGAGCAGGAGACTTTGTAAAATGATCTTCATCAGAAGATGATACACACACCAGTCCTGGCTGATACATAGACAGGAACCTGTCGCAGCATTTGTATTGAATGATCTCTTGAGCATACATCCAGCACTGTAAATGTGATTCTTTATCTCTTCAAAAAATCAAAATTTTGGTTAAGGCTGAGGTTAATCATGCACCTTAAGTATGGAAAACTTGTTCCAACATATACAGCAGCTAGAAATGTTGGAAAATTGACTCAATGTCTAGACGGGCATTGCTTGCTGAAGTGTTCCACGCAGCACTGCGTGCCCAATGTGATGAAGCCTTTTTGCTCCCTCTTAAAAGCTCTCCCACAATCTTCAAGGAGCCATGTTCCCACAGTCCTGCTGTCAAGGGTCAGCAAAATGTCCCAACCTGCCTCACAAGATTGTAGCCATGACCTAACTCAGCAGTGACACAGAAAACCACCAGGAACCTAAGCAGTTATACCAAGACAAGACAGCTGTCCTATTTATGAAGATGACAGGCAAACTGCTGCTGACCAGAGTAGAGCTGCTCTCCTCCCACAGCCAGCCTTGACTGAGCTGGCAGTGCTGCAGCAATAGTTAGTGCTGGGGCCAAGACAAATTCTTCCAGCTCAGGGGGAATAATCAAGAGACGTCCAGTGAACTGAAGACTGAGAAAAAGACCCAGACATTTTACTGTATTCAAACAGCACAGGCACAGGATCCTTCCTTTGGCACAGAGGGAAGCAGAGAGCACAGGTAAATACTGGAAAACAAAGTTGATGAGTGCAAGATTTCCCGCCAACCACCTACAGCTTTTTCAGCAATAAACGCTTCAAGTTAGTCTAAACAAACCAACCAGTTGACCCTAGCTGGACATTACTTGCCCACCAAAGCTGCTCTATCACTCCCCTTCTCAGCTGGGCCATGGAGGGAAAATGTATGGAAAGGCTTATGAGAAAAGCAGAGAGAAAGATCACTCAGAAATAACCATCATGGGCAAAACAGACTCGACTTGGGGAAGTAAGAACTGAGTTTATTACCGATCAAATCACAGTAGGATAATGGAAATAAACCCAAACCTTAAAACACCTTGCCTCACCTTTCCCTCCTTCCTGGGCTTAGTTTCACTCATGGTTTTCTCTACCTCCTCCCCAGCAGCATAGGGGAATGGGGAATTAGATGGTGGTCAGTTGATCACACGTTGTCTCTGCTGTGCACCCCTTTAGGGTGGGGATCCCTCACACTCTTTCCCTGCTCCAGGTTGGGTCCCTTCCACAGGGGGCAGTCCTTCATGATCATGGTCCTCACCATGGGCCGCAGGGGAATCTCTGGTCCAGCATCTGGAGCACCTCCACTCCCTCCTCCTTCACTGATGCTGACATCTGCAGTTGTTGCTCTCACACGTTCTCACTCCTCTCTGTAGCTGCAGTTGCTGTTGTGCAGGGCTTTTTCCCCTCTCCTTGGCTCTGTTACCGCAGAGGCACCACCAGCACCCCTGACGGGCTCAGCCTTGGCCAGCAGTGGGTCTGTCTCAGAGCTGGCTGGCATTGGCTCCATCAGACATGAACAAAACTTCTGGGAGCTTCGCACAGAAGCCACCCCTGTGGCCCCCCACTATCAAAACCTGGCCATGAAAACCCAACACACACAGGAAGTCTGCAAGCAGTGCATTTGCTTTCCAGCCCATGTCATATGCAGACTATGTATTCCAGGTACAATTGCATTCAGTCATCTTTATTTCAATAGCAAAATCGTAAGACTAAACATGATAATCCAAACAAAACCAATTTAAATCATCATGCAGAAAAACTTGATTTAAACAATCAATTAAAATCTTGCTTTTGATTTTTTCCATTTATTTTCTTACTGCAAGATTAATTTGTTCATTGCTTGAAATGATTAAAATACCCCAATCAGGCAATAAATAGAGCTTTAATGTAATCTCACTTTTTATTTATTCAGAGACTATAAATGCATTCATCAATTTGCTAACTTATTGTATAGAAATTAATCCATGTCATGTTTTTTGATGTTAAAATAGCAATGACACCGTATTTACTAAATCACTACAAATGTACTTATTTCTGTCAAATAATTTCTGGAAAGAACTTCAATTTGATTAAGAGATTGACATTTAAATGCTGAATGAAAATACACTAGATGTGCTGGATATAAAAGGAAAAAAGGAGAGACTTTCCAAAATATCACATATCCAACATAATTTATTAAACAATAAAACCATCTCTTAATATGTGGGTAGTAGGTAGCTAGGGAACCATCTACTATTTTGATATATACAGTCTACTGAAACTGTAGAGCTGGAAGATCTCAGCCTCTCACACAAAGCTCTTATTCATAAATTAGAGCAATAAAAAAAGAACTTTTCTTTTTGAGCTTCCAACTGGCTTTTTAATTTTAAAGGGAGTACTAATGAGAACTACAGAAAATACTCAATAGGTACAGTTGACATGACTGTCAAAACGATTTACATTCTGAAGTCTTAACCATTTAAATAATAAAGTCATAATAAATAAAGTCTTAAGCCTTAAGTTATTTGCTTAAGTTTTATAGGAACTGAAGTACATACAGGTTGAATACTATTTATACAGTCTGAATAAATTATACTTAAGGTTTATTCCTAACATAAGCTCTCCCACTTGAATCTTTAAATGTATTTTAAAAGATTAAAAGACAATTCTTAAAATAAATATATTCTTTAAAGTTTATTTTCAATAATTTTTATCCACATTAACCAGAATTAACATCAGTTTTGTTCTCATTTGGGCAGCACCCTGAAGAAAACTTTTACATCTCTGGTCCTACTTATGCTTCACACATGGTACTTCACTTTCAGCCTTCGAAAGGCTGATGCTAGGGGAAAAGACCCATTATCTGTACTACTGACATTGCTTCATACTAAACTCATACAGATTTCTTGTTTTTCTAAATCAGATGGAGACAGAGGCACAATTATTGGTAGTATGATGGGGGAAAAAAGGACCAGCACAGACAAGTACACAGATGTAACACGTCTGTCACACACACCCAATGTCTGTCTGACAAACTAGCAGAATGTACCTATCAGTTTTCACTGAAGTTAACCAAAGTACTGAACCCCAAATACCTAAACCAGAAGAACCTAATAATGAACTCAAAACCTGCCCTTTGCAGCTTTGAGAGAGTTACAAGCAACTGGAATGACAGTTGACTAAAGTGATACATCACCAAGAAACTGAACCTTATCAATAGCGTTCAAATATGAAATAATCTGGAGCAGTAATATAAAAAAACTCAACCTGGATCCTAAATTCAAGCTAGGTATTATGAAAAGGTTTTTTTTTTTTAATCCATTCTCAGCAGGAAATCCCATTTACAAACTCACCTAGTCTAGTTTTACATTTTGAATTGACCAAAACTTGAATCAGGCAAGGAGTCAGAAGTGAAGCTGCTTTCACAGAACAGGTTTCCACACTGTATTACCAAACCATCTTTGAAGCATTAAACAACACTGTCTCTCCTTGGAAGAGAGACATACAAATATTATTCAAGTCTTCTGTGAAGAACATACATAATAAACAAATACTGCAGCTTATGCCACTACCCTTAAGACCTATTTCTACTAATCCTAGGATCCTCTTGCATGAAGGAATCTCCCTCTGGTCCTTTTGTACATCTAGATACAGTCATGGTGTGCAGTGATCACAGGGCATTAGCACACACAACAAAGCGCAAATGCAATAAACCTCTAGCCATACATCATCATGTCAAAACTAAGGTGGACAAGTGAATGAAACTGCTAGCTGAAGGCAAACAGGACAGAAAGACAGGGCATGCTGGTAAGAAAACATTGCTTTTTTCTTTAAGAGTTTGCCAGACTGGCTGCATTTACCCACAGTCAGCTACAAATGACTGACCACACAGTCAAAGATGTTTCTTGGAAAGCAAAGCTCTCATGCATGGCTACACATAAATTTTTATTCTAATTCCCTCTCAGTAGCTAAGAGTTTGGCTGACTTTTGCAAATGATGGCATAGACTCAGGCATTTTTTCACCTTTTAGCTGTATTGCAGCACTATCGTATATCGGATGTTTCTTTTATCCTCAGGGTTACAGATTACTGAAAACACAACTGATCCTGCCCTCTGCTCTGTGCAATGGCCTTTCATAGACATTTCAATCAAGTTTGGCATTTCCACCCTTACCTTTTGAGCACTCTGTGGTCTGAGGCCAAGGGAGATTAAGTTCTGATACCATACAGCACTAGTAATGAATCTTTTTGCTATCTAGAGCAAAGCTTATTTTATCTCATGATGCTGGCAACCTGAGAAAACTTCTGATGGTGTCAAACCTGGTGACAATAGCCACAGCAATGTTTCAGAAGAAAACAACAAATGGACTTCATCCATGCTGAAAGTGGAGCTTTATTACGACTCTTCTAAAACAATAAAATGAAAAGCCCCATGAACAAAAGTTCACTGCAAATCTCACTACTCCTTAAGCCAGCCAGGCTTTTCTTTTCTTTTTTTTTTAAACCATAAAGTCTATATTTATAAAAGTTCCAGAACCTGTGTAAAATTTAAGTATTCCCCAATACAATTTTATAGAGCTACTGTTATTGATTTTCCCCTGAAAGTATTTATAATGTATCTGAAAACAAGATGCTCTCAGTACAGCAGGTAAATTTCAGAAGAGAAAATAAAAAAAGCACACAAACCCATCACACTGATGCCATATCATACACTACAGACTGAAAGATATTAACAATTTTCCTGAAATTCAAATACCCCTATCCATTATTTTTGCTGATTACCCTTTGCCAGCCATGCCTCTGAGCAGCTCTCCTTGAATACCTTGAATGTTCTGTAAAGTATGTTTGAAACACCATGACACCTTTTTAAATGGTATTCACATATGGCAACAAGCATTCCTCAACCAGAAAGGAAATGAGAATACAAGTTTTATACAGAAATGTTTACACTTCTCTGTGCTCCCTAACACCTTCTTCTTCTCTGTGAAGAAAAATCTCAAAGAAAGGATATATGTAACTGCACTTTGAATCCTTACCATTTCATTAGATGTTGTACAAATAATACAAGAAAAAAAGCAATGCTAACAAAAAAAGGCACTTTGAAGGCATTGTAGAAAGACATAGGCAAATATTAAAGAGCATCTTTTGAAATCATCCTGAAAGAAAAATGTTTCAGAAAGAAAATCATCCCAAAAGAACAAGAAATCAGCATGTGTCAGAGAGAGTCATGACAGCTAATATGTCCCCTGGACTAAAAACACCCTCCTCATTCAACACCACTTAAAAGAACCTATTTGATTTTTTTAATGTGACAAATTCTTAAACTGGTTAAATAACACAGTTCTCTCTGACAGCTACTTCCTATTCAAGAATGTACTTTTTTTTCCTTTTCTCTTTTAATAAAATATTTCCTTTTAATAGTTTTAACTGATTTCATTAAAAAGTAGTAGTACATTTTTCATTTTCTACTCCAATCTCAATAATCACCATGAAGGACAAAACTATAAATAAAAGAAAAAAATGAATTCCTGCCACATTAAAGGAATTCTGGAGTAGAGGTTAAAAAATGGCTTTCTTAAAGAAAACATGGTTTTTATATATACGACGTCTTATTTTAGTATCAGATTTCACAGACCCTTGTGGGCTTTAAATACATATGTTTAGAAAAATGAAGTAATGACTGTGCTACAGTCAAAAATGTACTAAACCCAAGAAAAACATTGCCACAAAATGTGCAATATATAAAATGGAAAAAAAACACCCCACCCTTCGAAATATTCTTGGCTTCAAGGTGGGTGAAGCTTACTCCTCAAGAAAAGAAAAATAGTTAAGGTGGAAAGTAAAGTGACTATGCTGAACAAGACATAGTCAATAACCACTGAATGCCTTTTGGCCTCTAAAACTTAATCACCCTACACAAGGGACCTGTATGAAGTAATCCCAAGTTCTCTTGTTTAATTTGGCTTTTTAATTGGCCAGTCTCCACAACCTTCCCTGTAGTGTTTTAAGAATATCTTGTGTGTATGTACGTGTTATTGATATACAACTGGTTATTCAAATGCAAAATAAAAACCACACCCCACCCACCTCCCTCCCACCCAAAATGTTACAGTTATTTTTAAGAACATTCAGCTCCATCAAGTTTCATGCACTCATATAATTTACACTGGTAGGAACTTCCAGAAGTTTTCTAGTCCAATCTTCTGCTCAAAGCAGGGACACTTAGATCTCAAGACTTGTCCACACAAGTCTTGTGCAATCTCCAGGAATGGAGACTTCACAGCCTCCCTGGACAACCCTCCTCCTGAGCTTAACTGCTCTAGCTGGGAAAGTATTTTCCTTAGTATCAATTCTGAATTTTTCATGTCCCAATTTGTGCCTGCTGCCTTTCATTCTTTACTTCTCATGCTGTCACTATGCAACCTCCAAGAAAAGCCTGGCTCTGTCTTCCCTACACACTCCCATTAGTCAGCAGTGGAGTGCCATGGGATCCCCCTGAGCCTTCTCTCCTGCTGTGTGAACAAGCCCAGCTCTCATATGCTCCAGCCTCCAGCCATCTTGGTGAACCTTCACAGGACTCATTTGACATCTCAATCTCTTTCCTGGAACAGAGGGCCCAAAACTGGGCATGGTTCTCCAAATGTGGTCTCACAAGTGCTGAACAAAGGGGAAGGATCCATCATTTGGCCTGCTGGCCACATTCCTGCCAACATGTGCTTGCCCTTCTTTGCTGCAAGGGCACATTGACGGACTAATAGCCGCCTTGTTAAGCACCAGGACTCCCAGGTAATTTTCTGCAAAGCTGATTCCTGCCCTTTTAGCCCCGAGCCTATACCTCCACATGGATTACTGTGTTCCAGATGAAGCAGTTTGCTCTTGCCTGTGTTGAATTTCACGAGGCTCGTTAGCACAGTTCTCTGCTGTCTAGAGCCCTCTGAACAACAGCCCAGTCTTCAGTGTGCCAACTATTCCTCTAAACCTGCTGATTGTGCACTCTGTCCTGTATTCTAGATGTTTAAAAGCAACATTACTGGTAACAGCCTCAGTATCAATGGCTGAGCAACACCACTTAGTAACTGGTCACCAACTGGAGTCAGCACCTTCGATCAAAACACTTCGGGACCTGCAGTCAAAGCAAATTTCCATCTACCTTACTGCCCACTTACTGAGTTCCTATCTCATCAATTTGCTGAGAAGACATTATGGAAAATTATGCCAAAGATCTTGTTAAGTCAAGGTAAAAAATATTAACTGCTGTCCTCTCACACACAGAACCAGTCATCTGAATACAGAAGGTGAAGAGGCTGGCCAGGCATGATTTGCTTCTTCTCACTCATACTGGCTTTCTGCCATACTTGCTAGATTTTTTTGTGCATTATAATGAGCCATTCTCATTCACCAAGGAAGATAAAACAGCTTTCCTGAACCATTTTGTCCTGTTTGAATATCAACCACAGCCAAGGTGGTCACCAACCTTCATACATTCAAACAGTCCTTCCTTGCTCACATGTAACAAGGCCTGGACAGCACACCACCTGCATCAAGAAACTGACTTTCAGGAATGTCTTGGCTTGCTTGCATCCCCCACAACTACCATGATCTGCAATAACTGCAAGGTGCCCAGCAGTTACTTTAAGGCCTCATCTACTTCTTCATGGCCAGATGGTCTGCAGCAGATGCTTACTACAACATTACTCATAATGTTCTGCCTCAGGCTCAGTACTCATTCCAGGGCAAAGCACGGTGCCCTCCCACCTCTCCCTTGCTTGCACTGCCCCTCTTTGCCAGCCTGCATCCATCCATGTATCCACAGCAGCACCCCATTGTGTGCATTTTCTCCCCATGTGTTTGCAACCCTAAGGCACTTTGAAAGTGTGAAGACACCACATAAAGAAAGCGCAAGGTTTCTCCAACTGTGGTTTTCCCTAGACACCTCCCTATGCCTTTACTTCTCGTCAAATTCCAGCAACATTCACATTAAGTGGCTGTTTCAAAGCCCTCTAAAAAAAGACAGACTGTCAGCAAAGATGCCTTTGCCACACTCCATCTCGTGAATCCTGTCCCTATTCTGCAGTCTTTATTCCTCAAACGGGGTACTATGACTTTGCCTGTGACATCACACACGTGGCTAGATTTGGACCTGATGGACGTGTCCTCTGCCACCGGAGCATTTCCACCGGACTGGCAGGATTGAGAAAAACACGATTTTGTGCTCTTCACCCTTGCCACCAGGGCCGTGCAGTCACTTTTAACATACTCGGGCTCAGCCCAGTGATATCATGGAAACCATATGGATGAACACCAAGGCGTGAAGTGTGAGGGCTGGACAACCCCAACCAGATATGTCCATCTGCAACATCTGTGATTCAAATACCCAACAAGAAGTAAACCTCCAGCTGTAGCAAATACACCATGTTGGCAGACAGGTGACTGTCTCTATCATGATATGATCTCAAATAACTATCACCCTCATTTTCCTCTTGTACACACCGTGGCTGAGCCTCAGCTGGCTCTGATTGTCTCCTTTGACAATCCTACTGCAGTGCACTACATCTATCCTTCTCTGCAGGCAGAGAAGCTTTCTCATTGCAAGAAGTCCAAAGTTTCTGTCTTGCCAATCTTAGGAGTCTGTATTCACAGTGAGCTTATGACTACTACATAGGTAGTCCACAATCAGCAAACAGCCAACAAAAGCTGTCACTCAGGACTGACAGAGCCAAATGCCTCCATGGGCTGGCCCTGATGTACTGCAGCGTACCACCAAAGTTCCCAGAAGCAGGAGCTCCCAGAAGATTTTCCCTGAAGCTTCCTCAAGAAGCCTGGAAACTGCTGCAACTGCTCGTTCTTTGATTAGCTGCCTCTGCTGGAGATCTGCAACAAAGTGACAAAATATACTGCAAAAGAACAACAGGACTTCTGAGCTGCTGCACCACCCACAGAGGAAGCCCATGCAGCATCCATCTGACTGGCTTCATTAACTCTGCTGCACAATTAAAAAGGGGAAAAAAAGGAAGAACAAAGTGTTGCCAGAAAACCACTGTGAGCCATGCCTAGTTCAGAAGACTGAATAGGATTCGTACTTTATCATGCTATACCAGGACCGTAATCCTGATGGAGCTCACAGCTTCCAGCCACACTCCTCCTCTCATAGATAAGAATCTCCAGCCTTTCTAATCATCCACAGCAGGGACTCCTGTTACCACAGCTGTAATAGTAACAAGACACCACTCTGCAGCTATGCCAGCAATACTGCATTTCTGTACCCTTTTTGTAATGCCATGGAGCAGTTTCTGCTTTCTAAGCGAGGTATGGACCAGGACTGATACTGGCTGGACTCATGTCACTTTCTACCAGCTCTGCCACTCAAAAAAGCAGCTTGAATGGCTTCCCTTTAAGGCAGACCACATGTTCCTGCCTCCATGACATGTTCTCCCCCTCCACATCCCTTTCTTCTTTATTTAAAAGTTAATTATTTCCCCAAACAGTCATGTGAACGCTCATGCCAGCATCCAGGGAGGTAGGCAGCCCAGAACAGGAAAAGCAGCTTGGAAGAGCAGGATTATTCCTTCAGCTACACTATTGGTTTACAGTAACTGGAGAAGGATGGCCTCAGTCTGACACAAGTGGTTCCCATTTCAGCCTGCTCAGAGCAAGGCCTGTATTTCACCTTCTGTCAGCTAGCGCACCGCGCTCCCTCCAGCCGCTCCCAACCTCCGTGCCAGACGCAGCTGGCTCCCCTCAGCCCTAACCCCTTGGGTCGCTGCATCTGGCGCCAGAGGATGCAGAGGAGCAGAGAGGCGGAGGTACCACCCTGCCGAGGGAAAGCAGAATTACCAAGCTTGATGGAGCTCCACACGCCCACACGTTCCTCCGCTGGAGCCTTTTGTTGAGCTCCTGGCTCTCTCACGTGATTTCGATGCAATTTCCCATTAAAATGAATTGCAACTAAATTTATAAAACTGGAAGATGTGCCTAGGTACATACATCTCCTTCCACCTTCCCCCACTAATGAAAACGAAACACAAAAGTCAAAACACAACATGTTGTTAAGACCTATCAGAATTAAATTCTAAAAGGAAAGTGTATGCCAGTGAAAAGGCTTAAATTACGGCAAGATTTAACCATTTAAGGAAATAATAGAGTACTGCCAAGCAAAGTACTATATAAAGTCCTTTACTAAGTACTACACAGCTTAAAAAAATTCTTTATATTTTATGAGAATTACGGACTTTTTTTGTATCAGAAATATTTAAATCTTTAATATATTACTGAATCTTGAGCTACCAGACTGTAATATGACATTACTTTATTAAACAGTATTTCTTCCTGATAGAAAAAACAGTGTTAAAGCAAATTGCTGAACAGATTTTTTTTTTTTTTACTATCAAAAATCCTACTCAGTTATCCCAATTAAAATGGCTCAGTAACTTTGCCCACTCTTAAAAACTGATGCATGCCAACATGCTAGCCTGCCAGAGTTTGTTATGCCATTTCAGTCACACCACCCACCCGCCCAGGTAATCAGTTCAAATCAGTAAGGAAGTTCTTAATGCTTATTAAAATTCCTTTGGAAATTTTTACCTGGAAATAATGTATCTATTCATTGAATAACAATGCTGAAACCAAAGTTGAATTATTTTAATATAGGGATTTTACCATTTTGACTTGATGGAAAGTAGTTTTCAGGGTCTTGGTTACCACATACGAGCTCTTTCCATCAGTTAAAAATTTTAACTTTGCTGCTAACAGCATTAAGCTACAGATTCCTCAAGCACAGTGAACTTGCTCGGACTCGTTTCCTTTTCATTCTTTTTTTCCTCTTATTTTCTTTTCTGTCTTCTTCAGTTCTTTCCCTTATCTTTTCCTTCTCAATCTTCTCTTTATTTCTCTACCTATCTTTTTTCCCTCCTTTTCGCTCTCCCACTGTACATTTCTCTTTTTCTTTCCCCTTTAATTTCTCTCTTCTTTCCTTTTTATCTCCTCTCCCTCCTCTGTTCTCCTCTTCTTTTTCTATGTTCTCTGTTCTTTCTTGTCTGCTCTCTTTCTTATTTTCATTCTCTCCTCTTTTCTTTTCCTGTATTTATTTTCTGTCCTTTCTTTCTTTCCTCTTTTCTCAGTTTTTTCTTTCTTCTTTTTCATTTCTCTCTCCCTTCTCCTTTCTTTACTTTTTTCCTTCTATCTTTATTCTTCTCCTTTCTCTTCTCTTTACCTTATTTGTTCCTCTCTTTTTCTCCCTTGCTTTTCCTTTCTTTCCTCTCGTGGTGGGTTTGCCTTGGCCAGCAGCCAAATGCCCACCAAGCTTTTCCCTCCCCCTCCTCAACAGGAAACAGGGAGAAAAGGGGATGTAAAAACTTTTGGGTTACGATAAAGACAGGGAGATTGCTTACAAGTTACAGTAATTCATTTATTGCAAATTAAAAAATGTTTGGGTAGAGAGAAATAAAGACAAAAAAAAGAAAAGAAAACAAAACAAAACAAAACCACCAAAAAAACCACCCCAGCTTCCCCTTCCAAGGTCAACTTTCCTCCATCATTCCCAATTCCTCCACCTTTCCCACACTGGGTGGGGCTGAGGGATGGGGGTTACAGTCAGTCCACAACTGCTCCTCTCTGCTGCTGATTCCTCCTCACACTTTTTGTCTGCTTCAGCCTGGACTCCCTGTGGGCAATAGCACCTTCAGGAAATATCCCAATGTCCCAGGGTGGTATCCTCCACTGGATATCTGATCTGGTGTGGCCCTCCATAGCGTGCAAGAGATCCTCTGCTCTGGTGCCCAGAGCGCTTCTTTCCCTCCTTCTTCTCTGGCCTTGGTGCTCACACCACTGTTCCAACTTTCTTTTTCACCCTCCCCTTCTGCCTGAGTGCTGGCTTTGCCTTTTCTTAAATATGTGACCCCAGAGGCACCACTATCTCAGCCACTAGGCTGTGTCTGGCCCTGCCTCCCTGTTCTGTCTTCTCATTTTCTTTTATTTCCCTTTCCTCTCTACTTTATCTTTCTCCTTCCCCATCTTCTCTATCTTTGCTTCGTATCTCTTCTCTCTTCTTTATTCTTCTCCCAGTGTCTTTTGTCTTTCTCTCCTGCCCTCCCCACCTTCACCCTATAACTTCCTGTTCTGATAAACCAGTATTTCTTTTAAAGCATAAGTATAAAATAATACTAAATATTTTTATGAAGCAAGAATAACTGAAATCCCTAAATTCCATTTTAATTTTGTTAATTTCTATTCAAAACCACAGAAACCATATCTTACACCTTCTCATTCACCAAAGTTCAGGAAAATTTCCAGTTTCTTTGTTCCTTCTCTCCAGTTTTCAATTAGGACATGACTTCTAACTGAAAGAATTTAGAATTTTTAAACTAAATGTCAAATTCTGACACAATATGCAAAAGTCACAGGTCTATTTTTAACATCCAAAAAATTGCAACAAATCCAGAAAGAGAAAGCTAGGACATATAAGAATAACCTATTTCTACATCTTCGGTTCCGATTCAATTAGAAAAAAAATTCTAAAGTCTGTTGTATCATGTGAGAGAATGAATAAATAAAAAGAATCATTCCTTCCCTTAAAAAAGATTTTTCTCAATATTGTTATACTTGAAGTGTAATTCAGAACTTGAGAACATTATACTCAATCACCAAAATAGGCAGAAAAATCAAACTGATACAAAGAATAAGGAAGCTGGGAGTAATCATGAATAAAGATTAGATCTGAAGCAAATTATTGTTCTCTAATAATACTTATTCCTAGAAAAATGGTTGTATAAGCAAGACCATACTTTCACCCTAAACATTAAAATAAATGTAACTACTACAGCTTTGTTGACTAATACATGCTGATTATGTGCATAAAATATTTTTGTTAGGAGCCCGTGCCTGTAAGAAAAGCCTGAAAATAAATACAGAATGGGAAATCACAGTACGCCCTGTACCTTTAAAAATATAGCAACATATGATTTATTGTATTGTGTCAAATTAAAATATTTGTGTTGATGTGAAATGTTTAAGTTATACTTGTTGTACGTAAGGGAGTTTAACTTGGCAAAACAGCATAGTAAAACTTCTTTTCCTTCCCTCAAAGGACCAAGCAGATACTTTTGTTTTTTGTGTTTTAACTTACTCCAGCTGTTGTAAATTAGTCTATTAGTAGACCTCCTTATTCTTCGTTGACTTAAGACAGCTCCTTAAGTCTGGAACTGGGAAACTTGAGTTTCTATTTAACTTATAAATAGAAGTCAATCTAATTTCAAAATGTCACACTCAATGTTTTCAAATTATAACAAAAGAAACCATCAAATATTTTGTGAAACTATAGCGTTGATAACATAAATAAAAGTTCCAGACTAGTCATTTTGGATAGCAACATCATTCACCTGAAAGGAAGCTTCCTGAAGTCCTTAATAAAGTCCCTTTGAATGCAGGAGCTGAGATACACATGCCAAAGAAACGAAAAACAATGTGGATCACAAAAAAATTTCAGTCTTAACCCGAAATTGCTTTCTGTTTTAATAAAAAATTGAGAAGTAGAATATTAAATTAGTTAACAGTATCAACCATGCAATTAATTCCTGGATTGTAACCTGGGCACAAATAATCTTGTACCAACACTACTTTAGTTTATATAGTTCAGTATATCATTTGACTGAATGACATTTTGATGCAATAGTTTACATTTATATCATTAAGCTGCTACTACAAACAGAGAAAGGTCAATGGTTGGACTGGGTTTAGTGACATTGGCTTTGGATGAAGGGGACAGACATTTAGGAGTACAAACACACTGAAACTGACTGATCTTCACTGGCCAAGAAATGATTCCCCAATTGAAAGCAAGCAGTCTTTAAGAAAACAAAGAAACAAATAAAAGCAAAACAACAACTTCCTGCTTGTCATATATGCTTTAAGGTATGTTCTCAAAAAGTTCTTTGCGGTCACATATGGGTCATAGTACTTTTTTCCTTTGTGATGACTGCAGAGGACACGTTATTTTTTACACAATGATTTCATGTTTGATAATGGTTACCTGAAGTATTTAGCAGTCTAGAAAACAAAAACTCCAGGTATATTGGTAACAAAAAGAAAAGAAAGGAAGGAATAGCAAGTATTATGGGCCATTTGCAAGAGAGAACAGCCGTCTGGATCCCACACTTGTTTTATTTTATTTGCTAATTAAATATAAAAGCATGCCAGTGAATCTCTGAATAGTGTATCTTCATGGATTCTGATAGCAAATAAATATATCTTAAGCTAGCTTATTTGAAACATTAACAATGCAGCAGTAGCTATGGATGCTGCAAGATCCTAAAGAGGGTGACTCAGCTACGTGCACTTGTTTTTTTTCTTGCTCGAAGGTAGTACTTACTGAAAAGAGCTACCAGAACCCATTTTCCTTTCCTCATATTACAAATACAATGAAAACCAAAGGAAATGGGGGAGAAATCAATTTGTCCTCTCTTTCAACTCTTGAGGGCAAACAGCAAAACAGTTCTTGAGGATTGTTTGGGATCTTTCCCATAATCTGCTCCTGGAATAACTGAGCAAAGGTTGTATTTAATCATAATTTTGTGATTTACAATTTATATGCATACAAGTGCACGTGTACAGTGGTGAATTTGTCTCTGTAGGTGTTATTTACATGCTCAAGACCATAAACACAATTCCATACATTAAATTCTTAAGTTCTTTTATTTATACTTCCCTTTGAGGTACACAATTTGGTCCCCAGTTCTCTTTTAATATTGTAAATATTTGTCAGCCACAAAATTATTGGTTCTAGCATACAGCTATCATAAAACAGACTCGGTGACAAATGCAGAGTTTATTTGGATTACAAATAGAAACAGGAGCTTTCTAAACTGCTGAAACAAAAATCAGATCTTGAATAAAACATATTTTTACTTCACATGACAGTACATAAGCAAGCAAAATATGTTCAGACACTTTTAAAATTGTTTTGAAATGACAAACATGCACGTAATTTAATTTCACAGTAATTAAGACTACCTATGAGAGTCAGAAAAAAAATGGAAATGCTATCAGCTAGCCTTACATAGAAAAGAAATTCACGTATGTAACAAATTTTCTGAATAGTTAGACCTGATCTTTTTCATTGTCCTCAGACAGTGAAATTCTGAGGCTTTTTTGGGGACCTGATTCTATAAAAATGTACTACAAAATTTTAAATTAAATGTGCCAGTGCATAGCCATCAATCTCTCTAAAAGAGAACTAGTAAATTTCTCAGCTCATGCAATATGAATTGCAAAAAGAGAAAAAACCACAGATTTTACTGTGATTCTTCCCCTACAGCTAAGAAATGGTTTAATTGCAGGTAAACTGAAACATATACACCCCCATCTTTACAGAAACATAAAGACATCCACAGCAAACTGTTCCATGGAAATAAATTATTACTAGAAAATGATGCTTTCATAGAAAGCCTGACAATGTTTTCTTCTTTCACATTCAAGTAAAACAGATTTAATTCAGTCTGCCAGAAATGGCTATGCTTCTGCTCTGTGAAAAATATGCTAATGATGAAAATAAGGACTTGACAATTTACTGAATACTAAGCGGAAAATCTGTAATGAATTGCCCGTGTTGTAGTGTTCAGTTTAGTCTCTTTTTTCCCTCAGTTGCTATGGAATACTAGAAATAGCATAAAGAAGATTATACTATTTTGTGGGATGTTGTGCATGTCCCTTAAGACAGAATGCTTAGAAATAAAGACAAAAGTCAGCTGTGGGATAAATGAAATTGAAAGCAGTAATAAATAATAGGCTTAAATACTAACTTTTCAATGCAAAAGAGAAATACAGAGAACAAAACAAATGCCAAAAAAATTCAACCCCAACAAATAAATCTCAATCAGCAACTACCAAGTTGAAACCTAGAGTAATTCATTTTACACCTGCAAGGAAAAGCAGCTTCTTAGGTTACTTGTATGTTGCAACAAAAGCTCGTAAATCCATTAAACGCAGACATGTCTTCAAGTTCTCAGCCAGACTTCAATTTTCACTGCAGGTTTTAAGCCTTCAACAGATTAAACTCTTTTCCTAAGCATATTTTACCAGAGTGTACATTCAAAAGGTGACTCCTTCTAGCTAAAGTGTCTATATCCTTCTGTGTTTGAAATTTTTATATATATGGCTGCTTCTGACAGGCTTATGCATTGAATCACATCTTCCCAAATACTACCTAAAGTAAGTACAGTTGATTATTCTTGCCTTTTCCAAGTACAAGAGAGCTGAGCAAGGTTACAGGCTACTCAGCAAGATTCTTGCATTTTTCCCCTAAGCAGCATTAGTTATATCTATCAGTTTTATCAATTGCACTGATATTAAGCTCTCTTCCTTCTGACTTTTATTTCAAAACCACTGTACTTTAGTGTTAATACATGATACTATCATTCATCATTCATTTCATCATTCATTTCAGAATGATGAAAAGAAAAGCACATTCTGTCAAATTTCAGCTTCCCTAAAATATTTTTGAAAATGTTGTGTCTGGACAACAATGGACAACTATTATTGGAAAGCTCTTCTATGTCCTTGCTTCTCTTAAGCGATGCTGACAAAATAATCTGATAAAGGCAGTAAAATCAGAGAGTGTATTTAATCTACCCACCTTTCACATAGTCATGTTTCTAGAACTGCAGGCAGACTTTGGATAAAACGACAAGAAAAGAGTCTGTAGACTGGAAGACTGCATCTCTTCAGCCTTTTTTTTTTTTTTTTAAATCAGGCTTAATGCACTACAGTATAGGAAACATACCACACACACAAAAAGAAAATAACCACCAAACAAAATAAAACTCCCACTCCAAACAAATAAACCAAACCTAAAACTTTCACTACTGGGAGGATGGATTGAAGATATGATAATCTTGATGGAACTTCCGTGAGTATCTGATTGTTTTGAATTAATTTAGGCCTCTGGGATATCTTTATTTAATTTCTCTTTCTGAAAAAGAGACATTATTTTTAATGCAGAATTACTTTTCAAAATACCAAACCATTGAAGAAAAAAAGATCCATAGCATACAGTGTAGTTACACTGTCTAGGAGAAATGTGGGAAGACAGATATGACACAATATACTCTTTTGGTAACACCAATGTATAATGTAGAAAGTTTCTCTTTTCATCAGCCTGAACTCCATTGCTGCTTTTCAGTCTCTTGCCATAGTAGTCTACACTGAGAGACACAATATAGGGAAAAGCCAACAAAAATTCTTACATTTAACATCAAAATATATTGACAAAGGAATCACTGCACTATGAAAAACAACACTGGAATTGTTAAAAAATTTAATTATCTAGTCACAGCTGATGTCCACCTGCTACTTCAAATTAAAACAACCTTTAACAGGAAGTGATGTCATGACTGCGCGAAACTAGTAAATCTTTTAAGATCATCAGTATTGTCACTGCTATCCATTATTTGTTACATTTAAGTTGCTAGATTTCCACTTGTATTGAAAAGGAGTATCTTTAGCATTACATTAATGGAAGTCTTAATTTCAGGATATTAGGCTGTGATAAGAAGGAAGGACTTGGGTGCAGTCAAACAAAAAAATTTTGCAGTATAGATCTTTAGAACTTGAAATGTTTATCACATCATGAAATCTAACTATCATATTTTTTCCTACTACAGGAAAATAAATGAACTTTTAAAGTTTTTATATATCCTCTGCATTTTTAGAACTTGAATATCTAACAATCTCACAGGTCACTCTCCCTTACCAGCAAAGCATCAGCCAAACAAAAAAGCTTTATACAGTGCACTAACATAATATCATTTGCGAATAGACAGATTAGGCTTGTGTGAAAGGAGCAGAAACCTAAATAGCACAAGTATTTTAATAGCACCAAGGAAACAAGAGTATCACACAGACTGGATTCCTGTTTTCCCAATCTTTGCAGATGCATTTTGCAGAACTGTTAATAGATGGAAAGCAAAAAAGTTTACAGCAGATCTTCAAAAAAAGGTTAAGAAAAAAAAATAGTCAAGAAGGACTATTTCCTATAATTTACATGTAAGGTGGAAATGTTGTTACCATGTATGTCTTAGCACCCAAATACAGAGAAATACTGTACCAAATGGAAAACTGAAGTCCTGGACACTATACAGGCAAAAATGCATATGGAAAAGTAACAGCAATACGCTAATCTTAAAAAAAAAGAGAATTAAATGCTCCCAAATCTCAGCTGACCCAAGCATACAGGAACAGACTTCAACGTGACAACAAATCAGGGACAAAGTACAAAAGATGAAACCATATGAACTTCAATTGAAGGTCCCAGATATGGCAAAATAATGAAATTGTTTTCTTTTCTCATAATTGGTCCTGGAACCAAACTAAGGAAGAATGTTTGATTGGTCCCAAGTCAGAACATGAAATAAATAGTGGGATGTTCACACGGTAACGTTTGAGAAAATTTCAGGCACATGGAATGGAGTTTGAGTACTAAAGGAAAGGAAAAAGGATGACAGCAGATCAGGATAACTGGAGACCATGGGGCAGGTGACCCAGTATGAGAAAGCAGGAAGATTTATCTTGAAGAAACTTGTGGGATATGGGACTGCATATAGTTGGGTACTAATAGATACTGCACTGGCAATACAAATTTAATGGACAGGATATTGGGAGTGGAGGAGCAGAGGACCAGGTTATATTTTTAGCTCTATGTTTCGCTTTGATAAATATTACTTTGCTTCTGTCTCCACTCTCTTTTTTTATATGGTCAATTAATACTCTTAGCAGTAATAACAGTACCCTCCAAAGTATTGTGTCATAGTCAAAAGATTCTAACTATTTAAGTTGTGTCATTTATCACCTGAAACTCAAAATTAAATTCACACCTTAATTATAAAGGTAATTTTATAAAAGACACTGACATGTGGACTGATTCTACTGGACTGTTTATTATGAAGTCCCTAGCTAGAGACTCCACTGTCCTGTGAAGGAAAGAAGAGCAGCATTAAAACAAATACAACACCCCAGATAATTTCTAAAATGCTAAAATATGGAGGAAAAAAAATAAAGATAATGGTGGCTCAGACAAAAAAAACCAAAACCAAAACAAACAAAAAACCCAAAAAACAAAAAAAACCTCAAACCAAACAAAAAACAACAACAAAACCACCAAAACAAACAAACAAACAAAAAACCCCAAAATCCCAACATTCCAGGTAATTAACTGTCTTATATTGAAATATATCTTGTATAGGTATACACAATGGAAGACTCACCATCACGAATAAATAAAAATCCTTCATCTTTGCTGTTAACTGAGGGAAAACATTTGAGGTTTCATCATTTCACATCTCTTTAATTCTCACTCAAAACCAGTATTCCAAATCAATACAGAGGTGGGTTTACTGCTGTCCAGATATAAGCAAGCTTTAAACAGTAGGGTAACCACAATGCAGCTCCATGGTATCAAGAATTCACAACCCTGATCTTTGGCTTGAGTTAACACCTTAGCTGTTTTAGCAAAAACTGGAATAATTATTACAGAGGTGACAGGGGTGTAATTATGGAAGTTACAGTTCCAATGCTGGAATGCAATCGAGGAAACCCACTGGTTTTTAACCAGGTTAAACTGCACCATACATAACAATTCCGGGAATGTCTAGGCAAGAAAGAGCAAGCCTGAGATTTCCAGCTGGCAAATCGCTGCTATCAGAACTGCCTACCAAATTAGGTGGTCTGTTGTTGCACTGGGAAGAACAGTTTTCAAAGACATGTCTGAAGTGAATTTATGCAGAAAGACAGGTTGTACTGAAAGTTTGTTTCTTTCACTGCTCTATAGCCAAAAGCCACATCTGTAGAAGCATGAAAATCAACCTAATAATGCCAGGCAAAATAATCTGAATAGCTTTCTCTCTCTCTATCACGGCTTCCTTTCAGTCCATTGCAGGGAATAACTACCTTCAGACAAAACAATGCACTCCCTTCAGCTGAAGAGGCTCCCAAATAAATTCTATCAGACATATGCAACCACAGAAGCCTCTTAACTGTCTGCTCTTCCGTTGGCAACCACAGCCTTAAGACAAAAACTGTGGTTCTTTCAATTAAATTTTTAAGTGTTTTTGGTAATTGAAGGGTATTTGTTTTGGGTTGGTTTTTTTTTCTTTTTTAAGTGAAAGATAAAAACTGTGACTTAATATTTATGAATAACAATGACATCTTGGAATGACTTTACAGAGGAAGAAAGTAAAAAATTCTCTGTCTACATGCATACACAATAAAACAAGGAACCTGAAAATGATAAACAACAGAAGACAGTTGCCAGCTCATTTAGCCTATTTACAGAAACAGCAGCATTCAGACGGGATTTTTTTTTAAGTCAATATCTCTAAGGATGAAGTATGCAAAGGCTTAAAGAGACACTGTCAAAAAGATCAAAGGATTCACAAGTGATGGTAATATTTTCAGGAGTCCCCTCTAACTTCAAAGCTAAAGACAGACCCTGCACGGATCATGTGTTTTATTCCATTGATGACTCGACTCAGAAGTTCAAAGTCGGTTTAATTCTAGCGAACCCATTAGTTTCATATTTTTGCACAAAGAGTGTAAATCTAGTAAGAGTGTCTTTGAGATTTATAAGGGTCATACTTCGCTGCTTTCCTAGGCTCAGAAGACTTAATATGTTATGATATCATTCATGATAAATATTATCAACACTGTGGAGCGCAGAAGAAACAGCACTGTTGCCAGTGCCAGTGGCAAGCATCTCTTCTTTGTCTTCTGAAAGAGTACCGTCACAACAATAAATCAATAGATAGCTTAGTCTTGCAAAGCAAAAGGCAAAACATGCAGAGGAAAAAAAAACAAAGGACGAGGAGGAGATACGACTGATGATCTGAATCCCATAGTTGAAGATCAACAAAGAAACATCAAGAGAAAGAAGTTTAAGATTCCTACTGGAAAATGGAAAACAGAATGAAACAAAGCAACTTTTTAAAAACTCTTCTGTAAACTACCTGAACAGAATAATGCAAGTTAGTTGACCATACAGAAGTCAATTACTCTAGCTGAACATCAAAAACAGTATGAAATTATCCCATTCCAGGGTTCACAGTCCTGAATCTAATGGAGGAGGAAGGCAAATAGCGAGCATAGCTGTGGGCTAAAGCTGTACTCCAAGAAATTAAACAGTGCTTGTTCCATTTTGAAAGTTTATTGGCTTTTAACTTGTACTGAGAATCTTTGGCTTTAATCTTATCCAGACAAGTCAATTTCCCAGCCTCACCAGGCAAAGGAGAAAGGGAACTACACAAAGCCAAGACATAATCTAGGGTTATTAGCATCAAACATTTATCAGAGTTTGGCTGGATATTCTCCCCTAGGACTCAAACAATGTGTATGGCCCAAGTACTGAAAACTGTTCTAGAAAAAATTCATAGAAAAACATGGATCATGGGATGTATTAGTTCAATCCCCTAGTTCAAGACAGGATCAACCAAATCTACATAATTCCTGACAGAGACATAGCTACACTGGGTGTTGGTGAGACCTACTGATCTCTCTTCCAAGCTCATGATAGAAATCAGTTATTCCTGTTAGAAAAAAAAAAAAAAAACCTTTGTATTTTCTAATTGGAATCTTCTCTTTCTACAATTCAAAGGCCTTATTTCTTATCTTGTTCTGTCTGTATCAGACATTCAGGGTAACTTACTTCATCGTTAATTTCCTATCTTTTGTGTAGCTGAAGACTTAATACATCTAGACCCAATCTTCTCTTCCTTATTCCAAACATCTAAATCACACCAGCTTCTGTCTTATTTTAATCTCCCTCATAATTTTAAGCAGTCTTCAATTGGTCCAACTCTTCATGAAGGTGCAGCGCCCCAAACAGAAGGGAACAGATAGGTTACTTCTGGTGGTTCTACAGGCAGTTCCCAGGTAATGACAAAAAAGGACAAAGCCAAGGGAAAAGATAGGGGCAGAAAAGCATCTGTCAGGTTTCTGGGACTGCACTAGGTTTGACTTGAACCCCTGGGGAAGAAGCAGCTAGAACATTGAACATTCATGAAGGGACGGTTCTTCATTTCTAGGAAAACAAGGGAGAACACAAAAAGAAGAAAAAGGGCTTCAGGAAATTAAACTTCAGCAAACTCACCCACACAACACACACAAAGAAATTTCTGTTAGCACACAGCAGAAAGGAAACTGAGTTGCTCCTCCAAGAAGGGGCAGGCAGTGAGTACTTAAAGCACAGGAGAGCTAATGCCTAATCAGAAAGGTGTCTACGATTAGACAACTGCTAAAACCAACACCAGGAACAAACATGGGAAAATTGATTGGATGATAATTAAACAAATTAGGCATTCTCACATCAGTTAAATATGCTGAAATTCACCATAGGTAATTAAATCTGACTGGATTAGTCGCAGAATCATCCATAATCATTTTTGAGAATTTGTACAGGATATCAGTGATTCCAAAAGAATGGAAAACACTCAGTGATTAGCTTTAAATAAAATGACAAAAGACAGGTCCAAAGAAGTAGAGATGCAGCAACTGAATTTCAATTCCCCCAAAACATGGAACAAAAACTATTTGGAAGTATTTAGCAGATAACTTCAAGAAGTTGAGAAGTACATAGACCTATCAAGAACAAGTTACTTCAAATCTATCAAAATATTCTTTGTGACATAGCAGCAGACCCTGTAGCTAGAGAAGCAGCAGTAGGTATCATACTGCCTGACAACGAGTTTTTGGTCACTGTTTCCCATGCATGCATGCGTGCTGGATGACAAGAGTACATTGTTAAAGCAATCTTACTGAATCTGAGAAACAGTCTGCAGAAAACCTAAATACAATTCAGTAAGGGAAATTCTAGAGCTTAACAAGAATAAGTAACAAAAGAAATGCAAGATAGAGAAGAACTAGGAACACAGCAGCACAGTGGAAAAGAAGCACTGAGGCGAGAGTGGATCATACTCTGACTGGTAGTCTGTGTCACACTAGCAAAATCAGCAAAATCTCATGCTAGGATGTATAGACAGCAGGTTGTGAGCCTAGAAATTTACAGCAGGACAGTGCAACGTTTTCAGGACAGAAAATCCAGAGCATTGTGCAGTGATGTGAAGTGCTATCTATTTTCCTTGTAAAGTGATTTCAGTGTCCAGGTCTGTGGCCCTTACACTGTTCACTACCAGCACAGGCATGAATGTTAAGTAAACACCTCTCCCTCCTCTCCACCACCCACAGAAGAAAATCATACATTTTCTACACCGCTGAAAGGCTTGTCTTAAAAGCTTTTACTTCTTCTAGGTAACAGAAGAACTGCCTGCCTGCCTGACCATTTTACAATCAACCATCATAACAGGAAAGATATTTGAGAAACAAAAATGAGTTGTATTGTCCCCAAGATACAAACAACTAGGTAGGTGTATAACCTCACATAGGACATGTCAATAGAGTTTTCATTTTTCTTTCTAACATATATCCACTTTGCAAATTTGGAATTTAATCCTTTTGTATTTAATTATATAAGCAATACAAAAATAAATGTGCAACTTGATGTCTTTATGGCAAAAAAAGAAAAAGAGGTTGAATAGTCTGACAGTGTTTTTTTAAAGATTACCCATAATGACAATGAGATGGCTGAAAATCATACATTATTCTTTCAGATTTACTACCACAGCAAAAAGCTTCAGATTAATTAATGCTGCAATATATATGAAAAATGACTAAGCCAATTAATCTCATTCACCTATAAATGGAGGAGTAGAGAGGAGAGTTTTTTAAGAACTTAATTTAGAATTGCCAAAGTTCTACTGACAATGATAATCCATTTGAAGGAATAAGTAAAGTGTATTAAAGTAGTAACATATTCCTGGCACAAGTTCAGACTTGGAAGAATACACAAATCAATACAGAATAAAATATGCTAGTGCCATTCTGCTGCTTATGGCCAGGTGACTGCACATCATCAATTTATATCCCTTGCTCATCTTAGCTGGCTGCAGCAGACAGACCAGGAATGACCACCTTTAGTAATGGCAAAGGCACCAACTGTCAGGAACGTACTGAAAGAAATAGCAGAGGTGGATGAAGCGAACAGGAGACTCTAAATTCAAGTACTGTGAAAATTAAACATTACTTAAACACTGAGGCCCAATCAACAAATCTGTGTATGAAGTCAAATAACTTATTGGCTCTTATTATGAGTTAGACACTCAGATAACTCTGCAAGTTTGTCTCTAATCAATATTAAAATGCAACAAAACCACTTCTACATGAAATCAGAAGTTAAATGAAAATCCAAATCCTTCGAAGAAAAATGAATAGAGAATCAACTTTTTCCATTTTAAAATTGCAGAATTTAGAATGTTTAGGCTAATGAGTTTAGGATAACAATGTTTCAAGTATAAAGAACATTGAATTTTATCCTTCTAAATTTTTTAGAACTCATGACCACATATAGCATCGTGTAATCTATTACACAGCTACATATACCTGTACATACCATACGATGAATAAAAATCAGAAGGAATCTGAATTTCCTTCCTATTTCTCTGCAATTCTCTGTTTCTTAGTAACTGAAGAAATGAAAGATCATCTAATTTTGAAGCTTTTTGAAGGATTTTTTATCTTATTATTCCTTCTGCAACAATTAAAAAGGGCTTTAACATTTTCTATATTTAAAAAATAAAACATTGCCTTCACTCCCTCCCATAGGTTTTCCACTCAAAATTTTATTCATGCACTGATTGCAAAATGCTATTATCAGACATTTGAACCCCTCCCATGAAATTGTCTCATATCACAAGACATAAGAAGAAAGCAATCCATTCACTGCTGTGAGAAACAGTATCTTAATAGAACAGATTTTCAAAACTGTGTTTCTTGCATTTTTGTTGTTGTTTTATGCAAATCACTGCAGTGTAACACATGTTTGGACATTCATTTTCAAAAGTTTTCATCCCTTGTTTCCTTGGAATCATTGCCAAATATACTCAAAGCAATTTCTCAACAAGAACTAAAGCACTTTAAATCTGAAAAAGGTGGTAAATTCAACTTCACTTTACATATCATATCTTTTGCAATTTTATCAAAATACAGCTATTACAAGCATGTTATGAGGCTACCAACAAAAAAGTGCATGGTTATGCTGTGCAATCACACAGATTGTGTTCTCTTCTGTTTCCTAGGAACAGTAAATTCAGTAAAAATATGTCCCATAGTTACTTCTGGTTCACCTTTACATGGACTTCTAAGTTGTCTTGTTCTGAACTTTAGGTTCCACACTAGAAGAATATAATTAAAACAAAAGCAGATGTCTGCCTTTGCTTTGAGACAGCAAAAGTATTAAAAGTATTACAACAATTTATTAAAATAGAAAAATTTTACTATAATATTTTGAGAAGAGGCAAGTGCATCTTGTAGGAGAGCCCCACCAGTCAAACAATTTTTCCTTGACTTATTTTCACTTCCTGCCCAAGTTTCCACTTACAGGTCACTAGAGGACCTATCAAGTAGACAGTCACCTTTGAGAACAAAAAGCTGCATATACATCTGAACAAGGCATCAGTGGAAGACAACTGATTGATTTCCATAGCCTCTGGATAACCCATCAGTTCTCTAAAAGCCTAATTATTATCACTGAAATCTACATCCCAAGTATGCTGTTATTAAGCAAGTCTGCAGCTGAGTTGAGGTATCAGTTACTGGATCCATCCTCTGCAGACACAGACTAGTCCCCAGTGCCCAAACCCCCCTCTCCTTCCATTCCAGTTCTTTATCAGCACAATCTCTGTTACCACAGGCAATACCAGCATGTCCTAACAGTGATTTAAGTGCCACACCATAAACCCAAGTGAGACGTGCACCAAGCTTCATCTTGCACTTTGTCTGTGCACACAGTGGCAGAGGTAACGCAGCTGTCGAGCTTCAGTCCTTAAACAAAACCGAGATAGATGTAGCACTGGGCTGTCTCAGCAGATCATGCTGTCTTTCTAAAGAAAGGCCACTGGACTGGAGCTGGCCCACACACTCCTTTGGGAAGATACAAATTTAAGCCAGTCATTAACGCTTTTAAAAGCCTTGAACTAACAATCAGAACCCATCAGCTGTATTTCCCACTTTGATACTGGAAATCAACTGAGCCAACACATTAAGTTTTGTGAAGAGTATATACCATTGCTACATGGTTTTCAAAGAGACAGCAAAAATACAGAACATATAAACACTGACCTTGTTTCTTTTAACCCTTCTTTCTGAATGACTTCCAGTATTTGTTTTGCTGTCATTGGTGAGTTGGGGTACTTTTCCAATGCCTAAAAAGAAATAATAAATATGTAAGTGACACGACACAGCTGTCCTGTGAATATGAAAGGTTATGTGATCATGCAGCTTTTATGTAGCCTTTTGTGAAAGGCAGGGAACGACAGTGTTGAGACTGGAGTCCTCTGTCTGTTGGAAAGCCAGATGCAACCCAGGAAACTGCAGCGAGAAAAAGATTTACTTGCTGCTTTTGCACATCATCTGCTACTTCTGCCTGGGAAAACTCTTATTATCAGGTTACAAATAAAAGAGTTGGAATACGCAACTGGTTTTATGACACAGCAACAGATTTTCTTTCAGGCATGAGGGGAAAAATGTAAAACACAAGAGCCAAAGGGATAAAAAAAAAAAAAAAAGACTACCACTTTCTTTGACTTTTATTACTTTACTCTGAGGTCATTTGACTATACTACATTTAGCCTTGCCACGACCTCAGAAAAAAATTGGCTAAAACGTTCCATTTGTAGAGCAGGAGCTACCGTAAAAATGGACACAGTAAGGTTACAATTTTAAAATGCTTTTTGATTCTAAAAACAATGAAAAATGAAGCAGTCACAACAGTCACAGCACACAAGATGCTACATGACAGTGCGCAGTATATTTTTCCAGTTCAGCTCAGTTTTCCACTCCTTTGCCTTTTCTAATTGAGCCCAAAGTAACCCACTCCTCTTTACAGATAGAACCACCTTGTAAGGATTTTTCTGATTTTCCACTTCCTTTTTGTCCCCATCAGTTTTATGCTGTTAAACAAACAGCCATTCTTTTGCTCATGTCAAATGCCGGTCTGACAGCCCTGGAAAATGAAACCCTTCAATCAGCAGTAAAAGGTGCGGCACAGGCCACAGCAATCAAGCTTCCCAGAGCATCTTGCCAACATATCTCAGCCAGAACTTGCATTTCTACCCTCTGTAAGTATGAAATCAGTTTGGTCTGATTCAAACGATCCTGAGCATCTCCCTAGTAGTTAACAAATAATGGCAATTGCGAAAGTAGCTACTGCTATGTGGATACCTGTCTGCTAGGAACTAGAGACACCACCACCACATTGTATCACCCAAGTCAAACTGAGGAGGGTGCTGGCCAGGGCTGGAATTCAGCAGCTCACCTAAAGCCAAAGACTGCCTACTCACTACAGCTTGACCAGCTCGGCCCTTTTCTGCCATTTTACCATTCTGATTTCTGCCATTTGACCGTTCTGATTTCCTGCCTGATCTCTTCCGCAGCCAAAACGCAGCTTACCAAATCCTTCAATTCTTTATTAGAGAGGAGCTTTGCGCCCTATATCTTTCAGTTCCACAAAGGAAAATGTGTAAGTGAAGGTTGCGCTAGAAAGGTCTGGGAGCTGAACTGAGCTTATCTCGTGTACATCAATAGGCAAGATTCAAAGGGACCCATCAGGAAAGGAAAACCGAAAGGTGATTTGAAAGGAGAAAGAACAGAGGGTTGGAAAGAGTAAAAGTACAGCAACGAGGAAGGACATAAGAAACTGCACAGGGCTGGGAAAAGGGCCATTGCACACAAGGGAAGAGAAATGATATGATGTATTAGTGACAGAACAACAATGACACATTGGAAAAATGACAATGCGTATAAAGATTAAGACTAGGATGAGAAAAGATTAATGGTGTGAAGAGACAAAAATGGAAAATTTAACCTTCAGAAAGAAGACAAAGAAAAAGTACAAGGTAAAATGAGATTACACCAAAATAAAGAGAAAAGAGAACTAAACTGGGAACATTGCAGAGGGCAAACTGGAAAGGACAGAAGAGGATACTACACTGTACTGGACACGGCTATGAAGGAAACTGTGTGCACTCGAAAGTGGGGTTACTCACTGTGGAGGATTCCCTGTTTCTCTTCCTGAGTACAGGCCCCTCAGCACACCTGGGCAGCTCCTCCCTGCAATTGAGAAAATTTGGGTAGCCCTGTCCCCTTCTCTACAACATCACATCCTACTCTATAAAGTCAGTAAAAGTGCCAAATATTACCACGAGAGTTCAACAATAATGGGAAAGAAACAATAAAGCTATACAAACATCAGAAGTCACCCTGTCCTGGACAATGGGAGAACGGAGAGGAGTTTGTGCTGAGGAAGCTGCACTGAGCTGGTTGTGAAAACAATGGCCAGACATACGGATACGGAAGATCATCTTCACCAAACAACAATGAAACCAACAAGTAGGACGCATAACACCACTACAGAAAGTTTAATGAAACCCACAGGGCAGATTTCAAATATCGCAGTATGAAGTGAACACATTCAGGGTATAATGACAAATTGAAATGCAGAGCATGTTAGACAGGCTGAAAGTGCTGGAGTAAACAATTGCCGATTGTGTGAATTTGCTTTACGTTGGACATGTAACGTGGGCTGCAGTTCATATACTCCATGAATTTAGTTCTGTTCATCTAACCCTTTAAACCCTGTTATTTAAAGAACTGTTCATATCCTAACTGAAAAGCATTCATTCTCTGATTAAAACACTACTTAAGTTGAAAATCATGTTATTATGTACATGATTAAGTTTTCTTTATCACAACAAAGATCAATTAGCAGAGAACCGCAGTAAAGATGGGTTTTTTCTGCCCCTCCCACCATGCTGTCCATTCTCATCCTTGTTCTTCCCCTCCCGCCAGTTTTAGCCTAATCATTTATCACAGTAAGAAAATAAAAATAATTAGTTGTAAAAACCTTTCAATGATAATATAATTTTGCTCCCTCTGTTATGGAAAACAGCATCAGAGTATTATTTAAGATTCTGTGAGTTAACAAATACACTGAACTGATAATTACACTAGTATCTCTTGCCTCTGTATCTCACCACTAACATTGCTAAAAGCCTGCAATCCCTTTTGCATTTCTAAGACTTTTAAAAATAATATTAGAAATTCAAACTGAATAACTAATTGTGCCTTAAGGCAAATAACATACTAAAATGGAGAAGCCAAGTCATAGGCTTCTTGGTCAGACATAGTAATGCACATCAGGGGAGGAAGCCCTAATTTGTTTTAAATATCTTTCTTCTTCCTCCCACTCTATCCACCAACACTCATATCATATATGGACAGTGACTAATAATGCTGAAATTACAGCATGCCAAAGTACTGTCATGAAGAACATGACTGTTTCAATATATTTTGTTAAGAAGGACAATAGCAGAAGAATGGTTTGCACTGACTGCAACCCCTCTCACAGAGGATCAAATATGCTCTATTTATTCCTGCCATTCAACCATAGCCTAAAAAAGGGACAGCCGCTAAATAACTGGGACAAATAATGTGATACCCATCAGGACAATCTGAAAGAGAACAGAAGTAGTCACTGCACAGAACACATTCTTGGTGTTCATTCAAACCCTGGTTCACGGCTCAAAGAGAAGAAGGCTCAGATCCTGCCAAGCACAGTGGAAATCAAACCTCCCAGATAGCAGCCTGACAAATTGTTGTATTTGTGTCACCTACAGGTACCAACTCAAAACTTCAGCAATATTAAATAATCACACAGATGCCACAAACACATGTATTCCCAGTTTCATTGGAAAAATCATGTCAGTTATATGGGACAAGATGAAATACAAATTCCTTTTCTCACCATGGCATCTATCATCATCTGTGCGTTCACAACTACGTGAAAAAAAATCAGTTGCCACGCAAGGGAAAAACACGTTCCAGTGAACTGTTAACAGGAAGACTAGTACAGAGTCAAGATTCTCAGCTTTGCATAAGAAATCTTAAATGCTCAGCTTGCCTACAAAATCAGAACTTCTGTGTAATTGATGGAATTATTAGTTTAATTTATATACACAGATGCTTGCGACTACCAGAATCAGATCTGCTCAATCATTTGCACTGCAGACACTGGAGGGAACACAGCAGAGGGACAGAGTAAAGAAAGACAAACCAGAGAATTGGCCCTCTTGCCACCCATAAACATTCCTGCAGAAAGTGGGAAGCTTTGCCTGCAGCTATTAGTTATCACACTGACAGAAAAGAATTTTTTCTAAACAAGAAGCAAGTGTGTTCTGATACTGCATTCTGGTACAAAACCAGCATGGCAGATCAGCTTGGTGAGCTTGATGCTGCTGATTGTGTGACCAGACAGCCAGAAACCAGCCAGAGCTTCTTCCATTTCTGGATGCTGCTGGCAGGGATCTGAAGGTCAGGTAGCTGGCAAAAATCGGGATCATTTTATCATAATAGACTGAGCCACTAGTCACAAACTGAAGCAATTCTCCTTAGAACATTATTTTAAAAAACTGAGGAGGAGGAGAAAGAAGAACAGCTCAGTTATTCCCAGTGCTCCTACTCATCAGCTAAAACACAAGTCAGGCTGAACTACACAATGGACAATCTTTACTGCCCAAAGACAGCAGGGTGAACACAAGAACAAAAAAAACCCAACCAAACAAACAAGTAATAAAACCACCAAATGAAACCCCCCAAAAACTTTCCTTCTCCTAAGCAGAAAATACAAATTATTTTCTAGCCACCCATTACCAAACTAATGAATTGAAAGATGGAATATCAAACAGGGTACAAGAAATAACAGCATTCTGGAAAAAATCCAGCATTGTCTTCTACAGCTGCTTATGTGAGGTTAACAGGAGGACTGACTTCTATTGTGAGAAATGCCCCACTCAAATCTTTTGTGTTCATTTTTGATTAACAGCTTTAGTCATTGGGGAATTATCAGCAGCTTGGTAAAAGTTCAAAGCCCTTTGTGTGAAGAAAGATGGGTAAATGGTTCCAAGAGGAGGGGAGGGTACAGAGTGGGGGAAGAAAGGAAGTGCAGAAATGGACGAAGAGGCGAAAACACAAGGAAGGGTACATCATACTCGAAAAAGAGGGATGATAATAAGGGTAGATACACTACAACCTATTTTAACACAAATTCTCAAATAGGTATTCACAGAACTCTTGCTGAGAGTGATCAAGAGAAAGGTAAAGAGTAGTTACCAGGCACTAAAATATTAAAAGAATCTGAACCAGGAGTAGTAATTCTCCTAGTAGGACTTTTGTCTTTAAGCAGTTGCAATTAAAATAAAGAAATTATAAAATCTAAGTAGAAGAAGGTGCATTTCATGAGATATGTTGTTCACAGTATACTCCAAACTACGAATTTGTCATCCATGGGACACTACAGATAAGAAAGAAAAGTAACATCAAGCAAGGAAAGGAACAAAGATGTCACATGAACAAGAAAGCAACACATAAAAAAATAACATTATGTAATATATTAACCTTTAACATCAGTTTTGTGCACACTTGCTAGTCCACACTTTTTTAGGTTCAGTGGTAATGCTACTGACCAACAGATCTCAAACGGTTTAAAGCACACTCATAAAGTCATTTTCCCCAGCTCCCTTTCAGTGAAAAGCATTTTACTGTTCCTTTAGTGTGAACTATAGGGAACAACTGGGCAAGTGTTTCCTGAAAGAGAATTTCCACTACAGAATTTATTTGCAAGTAGGTCTGAAACCATCTAGCTTGGTAACCTGCCAGATACATAAGGCATTGTCATTATCTCCTAAAATATTGAATGAAAGAAAAGAGCAAGAAAGAAGCTGAATAGTTTCTTTGTTCACACCACTGCTTTAACCAGATCATTTGAGGCTTGTTCTAAGATGTCTGAAACTTTTATTGTTCTTTCTAAAATTTATTTATAATGTCATATTACAAATGGATATAAAGGCAGCTTTGGAAATTACAGATAAACTGTACCCTTGACATTTTGAATTCAAAAGAAATTGGATTACAATTCAGTTAAAATTAACATACAATTGGGCTATTCCTTTAAAAGGCACAAGCTCTAATGGCAGTGACATCCTGGCATTGCTAGTGGTCTCATACATCACAACAGAAAATTTAGGGTAAAGTTTTTGCCTCTAAACAACTGACTTATAATAACTTATTGATCAGGTCTAACATACGGGGAAAAAAAAAAAAAGAGGAAAAAGAGGAAACCTTTATATTTCTCTCTTTACTAATACAATCAGCCTGTCCAAGCAACCAGGAACTTGCACTTAAAGGCTCTGCCAGGACAAATCCATAAACACCTCTGTGACTGTAACAGGATGAACCTAGTGAGCACACAGAAATCCTATCAGATTTCTAAGATCAGGATCAAAGATACCCCAGTGAGCATGGCATCAAACTTGATACACCAGTATGGGTTCCACTATTAGCAGCAGGATTAGTAGCAATGATTTCAGTTCAAGCAATGGAGCATCGAGATTCCCAGAATGACCGCTCAGGTCTGACAGCGCAATCCAGCCTTCTGCTTAGCCATGCAAGCCATACCTCTCCTTGCTTTCTATTGCAACACTCCATTGCCTCTCACCCTGGCCACCCTTTCCCTACTCTCCAAGTGATACTCTCGTCTTCTGATGTGCTACAATACCCCTAAATTCTGTATCTCCCACCTTTCCACATCCCTACCAAAATACCTTTCTTCCCTAGTCCTTACCACAGTACAAGACTACAGCAAATTCCATGTCCTCTATCTTTCAAACAGAAGCACATTCCTACAGATGCAGCTCATGCCATGCATTCCCCAAAACCTGCACACAGCCACACAAGTGCTGCCCAGGTACTCAGCACTGACACCTTGCTGGCAGCACACTGCAGCTCTTCAGTGCTGACAGGACAAATTGTGCTGTAAACCTCCTCTGGCTTGTGAACCATATTCTCTTGCCTGCTTCGTTTAGACTAGAAGTTTCACCAGTGCTAACCCAGCTGAAACACTTAGGTCAATGCTGTTTAAAACTATGAATCATTATTCCAAAGAAGGGACAAGGAGCAAAACACAGCTCTGCCATCCAAAAACATTGTTGAAATCTCTACTCATTCAGCGATCACAAAGGCCATGATCCTGAAACACTTTTAACTGCAGCAGGAATAAAAATTCCCCTTTGGCACCTACCTCTGGACAAAATGAAGAGAGACCTCACTTAGGTGACTGGAACTAATGGAGCTGAATGGATACCAGTGCCCTGTCAGCTGCCTTTACATTCCACATAAGAGAGGAAAAACAACCATCAGTGTGAATACATTCATCACTACTAAAGGAACAAAAAACCTCCAAAAAACTAAGCAATAGCAAACCTTAAACATATTTGTTTCCATATATGTTGTTTTCTCTATTGGAAGATCATATAAATATTTTTTTCTGAGGCACTGAAAGCTTTGCTTTATAACCTATGTTTCAGTATAGTAGAAAAAATAAAAAAATAAAAATTACAAAGAGCAAAACTTTACAGAAAAATCAACAGAAAGAATGAATGTATGTTTGTTTCAGAAGCTTTCATCGCTTATTTTCCTCAGGCAAGTGTAATGTGTAAGGGTTACTTTTAATGTGAGAAATAAAATTCCTACTGGCTACTCTCTGAATGTACCAATTTAACAGGAGGTGACAGTTGTGCTGATTTTCTTGCCATTGCTTTACTAGCAGAGCTTATCTTGTTAGACAGTGTCCTAAAGATACAGACCTAAGATTTCTAGAAGACAAAAAAGAAAACAGGAAAAAAGAAAAAAGAAGAGAAAGTACAAAACAAATACAATATTTTAAACTATGCACTCTACATAAATATTCTTACGTATTAGTTTTGTCCATTTTCATCTTGGTAAAATCCACCCACTAAGAAAAGTTTCATGCTGAAACTGACATGACTCCATTGATGCACCATGAACTTATTTATGTTTATAAAATATGTTTAATGACAGCAAACATGAAACCATAAAAATTATACTTACATTTTAATTGTGTGGGATAGATGGGAAGAAATTAAATCATGAAATTTAAAGCACATTTTGATGTTTTGGTAAACAACCAGGAAAAGTCACACTGATCCTCTTAACCTCAGAGAGGAAGTCCATAAACTTCACAACTCATTTGTCCGGACTGTTCCTTATACGATGATATACCCTTCAAAATAATCAGCAAATGGAAATGCAGAACATAACCAAGAATCTTTCTTAATAATTGTATCCCAGAAAGAAAGACCACAATGTATCTAATGCACATAAAACACAGAATTAAATTCCTGAGAGGTGTACAGCATGTAATAAAGCTGAAAAATAGAAGTCGTTTGCAATCACAGACACAACAGAAAACCACTTTCAGTTCTTTAAGTTCCCTGAGTCCACTTGTCCAAATACTGTAAGAAAATGGAAAACCAAAATTTCCACAAAATGAAAAATTATGATTTTGGTATTGGCTTGGCTTTGAATTTTTTGGGGGAGGGAGAAGTGCTTTTTGTTTTAAATAGGAAAGCTATTCTTTCTTGCCCAAACAGACAATAGAAAAGAGCAGAGTCTTAAGAGTCCTTGCATGTTATGTACCTTTTTTCCTTCCAAAGCCTGCACAATTATTTCACATCAGGTTTCATTAGTCTGAATCATGACATCATTATGTACAGAGTACAGTTCACTGGCACAACCCAGATCTACTGCTTAAATTGTTCTGAGAATAAATATCAGTCATGTTTTTGAACTAAAGAAATACAGCCTTTTCAAAGAATGTGTAAAGAGAGAATTCTTTTGTTAGCTGTCAGTGAGATTTTGCTATCTCTGTTAAATATATAATGGCTAGTGTCATAACGAAGATCAGCCATCGTGTTATGGCATTTATCTTCATGAGTGAAGAGAGGAAGGGCTACTGTGATTTATTCCGTCTCTCGTCAGGAGACGATTAATGTCATAAGAGATTAGTCTTCAGTACTGACTTGTACACAGAATAAAATACAGGTCTGGAGTGGGATGCTAAACAGTTTTAATTGCCACAAGTTTGGAAGACCACATTACTTACATATGGCATAGTTGACAATTAGTCATCTAAGATTTTCAAAAATAGGAGAATATTTTGCAGCTCACTAACTCCTATCCATATTGTGTCATTTATTTGTTCAGTCCTTCTTAGCAGTCTTTCCCCAGAGTCCCTTCCCCCATCTCATCACCTAAGTCCACCCACACTTGTCCCCTTAAACACATCATTTATTGTAAAACTGAAGTCCATACTGGTGGTTTGTATCAATTTTTGGTAGCATCTGTTTAAAGGTTTAAAAAATACACTATTTAACAACTATTACTGAGAAACATTGGTCACAACACAGGCAGATTAAAAAGAGTATATAATGGATTTGAGAATTCTGAGGATTTGAGAAAAGTTATGTGCTCACCTCTTCCCAGGGACCTCGTAAAATAATCTGACCATCCTAAACTGAAGATATTAATTTTCTGAAAGTTTATCACTTTGGAGAAATGCATACAGAATGTTTTGTTTACTTGCTGCCTGCTTTTTCTTATGGAAGAAAATACTTCAAATAATATTGTAGTGGAAAAAACCATCCAACAAACCAAACCAGAAAACTACCAACATGATAAGCAAAAGTTCTGTTAAAAAGGGGAGAATTATTTTTCCCCAAAACCAGAACATGAATATTCTGCATTTTCTTAAATCTCATTTTCTGAATACTACTAAATCAAAAAAATCCTTGATATAAAAGGTTTTTTTTTGTTAAAAACAGGAATTTCTTACCATAGCTGTACATCAAACAGAACACATCATTAAAAAGTTCTCATGATAAAATGTTATCTTTATCTAGGCTTCTGAAATATTGACTTAAACATTTTTATCAGGCTGTTAATCACATCCACATTCAACGTGAACAGCAACTGAGACCAGTCCTGACACCCAGGTAACAAGGCAACATTATGGCAGGGAAAAAGCACTGTGAAAGCTAAGGACATTTCTTATTGATGGTAAGTGGATAGGAGAGAAAAATCAATGGGTCCTCATCAGTACAACTGTCTACCAGCTGGATGCTGATTTTCCTTAGAGATTAAAACCAATAGGAGCAATCACTTGGCACAGGTGAACAAATTCAATAGGACCTCCAGTCTATAAAGAAGAAAAGTGAACGGTGACTTCAAGGCTGGAGTTCATGAAGAGACAAAATGCTGATTGTTAAACCAACAGTTTGTAATCAGATCTCGAAACAAAATACAGAACATGTTTTCCCCCATGGGGGCACAACCTGAAAATGCTCAAGATAATCTGCAATTTTTGTGAAGGATCCTAACTCCTGGCTCTGCCTAAAGGAATTATTCCAAGCTGTAAGACTAGCTGACCACTCCGAGCCAAGCTGGACTGGACTGACCAGGTTAGAGTGCAAAATGGCCATCAGCCACACACAGCATGCAACCACCACCATCAGAATCACAGCGAAGTTACTGGTCAACAGAGAGGAATCACAGAGGATTTTATAAGGGAATTTAAATACAGAGACTTCTCATAAAGCTAGGCTTCCTGTTCAAGACAAGCTTCTATTTTTAAGGGTCCCTAATATCATAGCACATATCTTGTCCTAAGACCCCTCCCTATATACACCAACAGATGGAACTGTTACCTGTCAGGATGGTAACTGTAACCCAGGAAAAGCAAACAAAGAGAGAGTAAAACATGGCTGTTATATAGCACATTCTGTCATGGGTTCTTTGCTTTTTCTATGAGAAACAACATAGACACACACGAAGATCTGAGTTTTCCCCAAAGTCACACCTCCTCAGCAAATGCAGCACTAAAAATTGTCAGCTCCTAGGAAATGCTACTGGCAAATAAATTCAATGTCTATGGGGCTTAGGCATGTAATTTTAGATCTAATGTTTTAGAAGTTGATAATAACATATTTTAGCTGTATGGAAAAACAATATATTTTAACTGTAGCGAAAACTTACAGTGCGTCAGCATGGGCTTCCAGTGCAACTACTGAACTCATACTGTACCTGATCAGAATCACAGAATCACTGAGGTTGGAAAAGCCTTTGACCCTTGTCAAATAGACCACAGCACTAAGTGCCACATCCAGGCATTTAACAGTTCCAGGGATGGTGACTCCACCACCTCCCTGGGCAGTTCATTCCAATGCTTAACCACATTCCAGTGAAAAATTTCTTCCTGTTGTCCAACCTGAACCTCCCCTGGTGCAGCTTGAGGCCATTTCCTCCTGCCCTGTCGCCGGTCTCCTGGGAGACTGACCCCCACCTCCTTCCAGGTGGCTGTAGAGAGTGATAAGGTCTCCTCTGAGCCCCCTTTTCTCTAGGCTAAACACCCCCAGCTCCCTCGGCCACTCCTCTTGAGATATGCGCTCCAGACACTTCCCCAGCTCCGTTGCCATTCTCTGGCCATGCTCCAGCTCCTCAATGCCTTTCTTGAAGTGAGTGGCCCAAAACTGAACATGGCACGCGAGGTGTGGCCTCAGCAGCGCTGAGTACAGGGGGACAGTCACTGCCCTGCTCCTGCTGGCCACACTGCCGCTGATGCAGGCCAGGATGCCTTCAGCTGCCTTGGCCACCTGGACATACATTGGCACACGCTTAGCCACTGTCAACCAACACCCTCCTCAAGTCCTTCTCCACTGGGTCACTTTTCCAGCGCTGCATGGGGTTGTTGTTAAAGATGAAGGTTTGGGGACTATAGCTGATTATACAATTAAGTGAAATGGTAGCAAAATTACTAAAAAAGCAATTTAAATGTAATTTTATCACTGAATTGAGAAAGTGGGGCTTTCTCCTCATTTTTCAGTCAGTCAGATTTATTTTTTTACTCCCTTCATTATCCATGCTATTCTACTTCTCAATGGTACAAGAACATCTCCATTTTCTCCACTGCTCCCCAATGCAGTACTGTCGTTTTTCTCCCCAGGATTACATCAGTATCACCCAGGCACACACTCTTTTCACCACATGACATGCCAACAGACATAAACCCAGTTTCATTCTCTCCTACTAATCCCAGAAAATGTATGCAAGTACTAAAAGTAATAAGCTTCATAACTATGACTATGTATGTATGGAGCATTTAAAACCTCATCTTTTTTTCAGAGCATTAATTTTCAGAATGCTTTTCCCAGATCCCCTCCCTCTTGCTCGACACCCATATCTTTCTATAAAATTAACTTCAACATTTAACAACACTTGAAGTAACACATGAAGCTTCTTGCCACAACAGCTCCAGCAATGCTGATGACAGCAAACAGGTGCAGTGTTTTTTTTTAATTTTCTTAAACCTTTTATTCTCTTTGCAGCTCTTTCAAAAGCATTTCCCAACCACCATGCATATATCCCAGCCTCACTTGTTCAAGCCACTTTTGTAGATCTGGCTTGAAATGAAGACAGCAGCATTATTTCACTCTATTTAACATTACTTTAAATAGCTTGAAACATTCCCCTACAGCTCAGACACTAATATAATGAATTAGCACAAGAAAATTACAGCATGAAACTGAGTCTGTCCTCATCAAGGACAGTTAAAATTGACTAACACAGACAGAGATGTTATTTTCATGGGGGTTTTTTTGTTGTTTTTTATTTGTTAGAAGTGTTAAAGATTCTGAGAATTACAGAACCATAGAATCATTTGTGTTGGCAGGGACTTTAGAGATCTCTCGTTCCAACGCCCCTGCCTTGGGCAGGGACACCTGTCACTAGACCAGATTGTTCAAAGCCCCATCCAACCTGGCATTGAACACATCCAGGGATTGGGCATTCACAACTTCTCTGGGCAACCTGTTCTATTAGGATGGGAAAGTTTTGACAACGTGTCTAACAGTCTATTTCCAAGCAAAGTTGCTAACCCTATGAATTGCTGGAGACAGAAATGCTCTACTTTGCAAAATAACAATTATTTAATAAAATATTAATCTACAGAAAAAAACCCAAAACAACCCAGGCTCCTGAAGAAAAAAAATTTATTACTATTTTATTTATTTTTACTAAGGTATCTTAGATTGTGTTTTGGTTGGCTGGTTTTTCTAATCAGGTTAAAAGTCACTAAGACAATGCTTTTCTAACTTTCAAAATCCGTACAAAACATGTTTGATCAACTGTTTTGACTCTATTACTCAAAATGTTTCACAGTTCCCCATCTTCTGTTGAATTTTTCACTGTGTAGTTCACAGACCAGTTGAAAGACTACCTTTCTGGAGTCCATGAAGCACAATAGCTAAAATCACTGCTCAGACACTGAATTTATTCTCGAGGCCTTTCACTCTGCTCACTCCCATTACTGCTACTCTCTTGCATTGTATCCTGCATTCTTCAGTCAGTCATGCATCTGTTTGTTCACACTTCTCCCATATTTATACTCCCTCATTGGAAAACTCCCCAGACAGCCATCTGAGAGTTCTGAAGCCTCCTCCTCAAGTGCTGCTGTGGAATGGGAGGCTAAATTAACCCACAATGGTTACAGTGAACATCAAGCATTTACTGTGAAGGGCTGATCAATAGTACAGGCACCCAGAAGCTCCTGTGGAGGTACTTAGTAAATGCAACAATCGTCAATGAAACGTGTATCAAAAGCATGCAGTAACTTGCACAGACAGACTGATAAAAATCTCCACATTTACCTTGTGCAGCCACAGACCTCTAGTCCTTAAGTGCTTCTTCAAATCCAAACCAGAGCATGTTTTAACATCACAACCACTTAGTGGAGCTCACCATCATTGGAACACTGTTATCATAAAGAGCATAATATAACTCTAATCATAATATTCCTCATAAGATAACTGCAGCGTTCAAGCTGCTTCAAAGCAGTAATGCCATTTTCTTTCAGTGTTTCCTCCCTGAGAGCCAATTCCCTGCTCTAAAAACCACAGATTTCACTAACAGATGTTTTCTAAAGACAAGGGACATCAGTCCAAGACAAAGTCATAGGGTTGGTTATCCCTGACATTCCACTCCAATGGGTAGCTCTCATTTCAAAAGCAATACGAGAAGTTGGTACTGAGTCAGCTGATCCCTGAACACTGACTGGAGGAACAAGATTTTAGCATGAAGACTCTGACTGCAAGACAAAGCAACCACAAAACTGGACCAGCCCAAGAGCTGAGAGCAGCATCCATTTCTTGCTGCTGATAACCGTCTACACAAAGGATGCTGAGGCTCATCATGGGCAGATCAAATGTCCCGGGCATGTTTCTGCGATTCTCCCAGTCAGTTTCATAGGCCTGCAACCCAATACCTGAAAATCTACCTATACTTTTATATTTATATATATACACACACACATATACACAAACATAAGGTTAGAACTGCAAGTCAGGAATTCAAAGGTTAGCATCAAAACATTTAATCCTTATTCTTCCCTCACATCAAATATTTCCAACTGGGGTATCTAGCAAAAAGCACTTTAGCTGGTGCCCAGGAGGGCACATTCAGGAAGGTACACACGTGTGGAGCCATGGGTCATCCTGAAACCAGTAACAAAAAGGTATTAACATCTCGTTAATAGTAATTTAATAGTACATTATTTGAAGATTTCTTCTACAGTGAATTCTGAACTTATTCCACACCCAGACGATAAGCCTCACTACATTATTCTACCTTTTTAAAACAGATGTGTGCTTGCAAGATGTCTCAAAATTCTGCATTATGAATGAAACAAATTATGGAATAGATTAGAATGCATTAAGCACTACTGTTCTATGTACAAACCTGCTGCAGCATTGCCGCATCAAACTCTCAAAAAAAAAAAAAAAAAAAATCAAGAGACTAAGCCCAAAATGTCTCAAAAAAAATAGAATATGAATGAGAACCATTAAATGGATACAGAATTCTCAATCTGTACAAGAAATTGATGTTTTCTGTCTACTCACTGTCAGAAAAAACACATAATGCATCTGAATTCTAAATCATGCCCATCAGACAGCTTTTTATAATCACTTCATTTTCTTAGTTCTCCCTTTTTTTAAAGCAGAATATAAATTTTCACTAGAAGAGCAGATTCTGTCAAGGCCAGACAAGTCATAGCTCCTATCAGTAATAAAAGTTACTAACTTAATTGATTTCACAAAACTAACTTGTGTTGTGTGACTTCAAGTCTAAACAGACAAGGTGACCTTGAGGCCCTTTACAAACTCACCTTCTACGAGCATCAAAGTAATGCTCTAATTAAGATGATTTTCTCAACCTAAAAACCAAATTCCAAAGTTCTCATTGGTCTTACCTGTCTAGAATTTTTAAATTACAGAAACGCCAAATGAGATTAAAGGAGCTGGTATGATCAGAGAATATCATGATTTTGAGATAGCTGCCAGAATCTTGGTCCAGAAGAATGACAGCAGGCTATGGACAATAAGGGTCTATTTTTGCCCATTACCCTTGCAAGGTAATATTGGCAGGCAGGCATAGTGACATCGAACGTCACGTGCTTCTCTGACACAACAATGCCAGCAGGTGACGGATAACTGGGAATTTTGAGGCATAAAAACAATTAACATTTATCTAAAAATAGGTATCAATAGACTTTTAGTTTCAATTTATGGGACAGAAAAAGAAATAATAAAACCAGATGGTATAATCTGATGAAGAATGAAGTTAAGTACTTTGGCAATACAACGATAGTAGTAAAGCCTCATCTTATATAAAAAAGAGGGTTCAAGTCACAAGAGCAGGAACAAATCACACGGGACATGAATTTGACTGTGATTTACTAGAATCTAGACATTTCACAAGGCATCTCACCAAGCATGTAAACTATTACACACAGTTAGGCAGCTTCTCCAAGCTGCTAAGAGTCAGCTGAAATGGAATAAAACTTTGACCTTCAAATGTTTGATATACACTTTGGTTAAGGCTCTCTTCCCTATCTAGATATCACATTGCATAGGAAACTAACTAGGATAAAACAAATATAAACCCTGGCTAAAAAGATCCATTAAATTCCTAATCCTGTCCATAAGATCTAAGCAAAATCACAAAAAATAAAGAAAATAGCTTTGAGTTCTCCACAGCAAATAACCCAGTAGCTCAAGATCTTGTCTCTCAAGGAACACTCCTGAAGTTGTGGAGGTTTAGGAAATGTTGTTATCTATAAGTCAGACTATGCTCTATAGGATGCCACTGTCACCCACAGGATAATGACCTCTAGAGTTGACCCTCTACAAGCAGTGAGGAGATTCTCATCACAGGCTTGTCTAGACCAATCCACGTGTATAGGAGGACAAGTTTCAAAACACAGCATGTAATATGTGCCTTCTAAATAAAACTACTTTCTGATGATCCAGAATCATGAAAAATAATCTGGGATGTGACCTGGAATACCTTCTACACATAGCCCAATCCTCTAATGATCCTGATGGTTCCAGAGCAACAGACTGAACTGTGGCTACTGATCCTGCCAAATGCTCAGACAGAAACTAAAGTCGATGGTACACTACAAAGCAAATCTCAGACACCTGAGGTACAAGATGCCACATCAGTCATAACCTGCAATGCAACAGCTGGATCCCATCTGTTAAAAAACTCACGTAAAAGGTCCTCCTATACTGAGGAAAATTACATGCCAGGGTCTACAGATTTTGTCCTGCTGAGCTCAAGAAATTAAAGAGAGCTGAACTCTTAACAGTCAAAGGATGAAAATATCAGATCAGCCAGAGATTCCTGTTCTAAAGTCAGAAACACCAGAGCTTGCTTGAACCAAAGTGAATGGAGCTCCTCTAGACCCCTTCAACACGAAGCGCCATCCCTAAGCGCCATCAGTGCACTGACATCAAAGAAGCTCCAGGAAGACCGTGTGTACTGCCAAATGGCTTATTATCTGTCTCATGACACTCATAATGTCTGTGCTAGAGCCCTATCACCATTCAGAAAGTTGTAGGTCATCCTTTCAAACCAAGATTAGCTGCAGGTAATCAGCAGGCAACTCTCTAACCTTTTTACATTCCCAGTAAGTACATCTCCTCCTAAGAAAGGAACTCCAGCAACAGAAAACTACCTGGCAGGACTTCTCAAAAAAAAAGCAGCCTCAGAGGGCGAATATGTCAATGATTTGGGGTTCTTTGGGGAGGGGAATTGTCATTCAAAGCTGGTAAGTGATTAAATGGATCACTTATGACCAATCTGTTGCGCTTGAGCAGCACAAGGATTTGCTACCTGAAGTCACAGGATGAGAAAATGAGCTGTACCAAGATGTGCTCTAATTGTTCTGCCTTTGAAGCTGACCCAGAGTGAAAGCTAAGATATTTGGGTTCTTCAGTCTGAAAGTTCCTTGGAAGGAAGATTTGTTCATTTTCATCTGGAAGCCATGGAACCACAAAGAAATAATTTCCAGTAATCACATCTTCTCCCAGGTCCTGATAGCACAAAAAGAAGCCTCTGTTTAGTTATTGCTATTTACAGGGAATACCAAGACTATCATCATCATCACCCCCAGCAAAAGAGAAAACACTTTGAAGATTACAACATTAAAAAAAAATAAAAAAATAAAAGCTATTGCTCCAAAGCCAAGAGGTCAACTTTAACACATGATTCTCCACATGACTGCAATTTGCTGATCACAGTATAAAGAGTATAAAAAGAAGCTCCGGTGGAAGTACATTAAATTTGGCTTTTTACCTTGAGAACACCATACTACCTGGTCCAGACTAAGATGCTGCAATTGCATGGTTTGATCCAGGGCACTGGCTAGCAAATCCAAAGCTACCTAGCTGTGAAGGGTGGTAGGGTCTTGAGTGTGGTTGGTGAAAACTATTTCACTTCAGTTGCACATGCAACTGACCAAATCTACTCTTGGAAGAAGAAAAAACAGATCAGTTATTTCAACAGAAAATCCAGTATGTCAGGAAAATATTGGCTGTTCTTCAGAGAATGGTAAGCTAGAAGACACTGGAAACATTCACTGTAACAGGGAACATGAAATCATACCTTAAGACACTGAGAATGCCTTCACACTATTGAGAATGCTCATATTTAGGTTCCTGTTAGGATTTTCTCCTATGTTACACTCCTTTGATAGAAGTAATGTGACATTACTGAGAACAAGTCCCACTCCTGGATCAGGTGTGTGCCTATCTAAAGGTCTGAGATGCCAGGGCTGTCTCAACATAAAGAGTTAGAATCTCATTTCTCTGCATTTAGAAAAATGCAAAAGGTGAGCTGAAATAAATGACATTGTCTATAGGTCACCTTTTAAAATAAAAAAATACTAAACCCATACTTATTAATGGTATTTCATACCAACAAAATAAAATATTGACAACTAAAACCACAGAAGGAAGAAAGAAAAAAATAAGTGCAAGTTCAACCTTGTCTAATAACTGCAAAAATTATTTTGAATAAAGCCAACTGGAGGAAACCCTAGAGCAAACCAAACTAAAATATAGCTCTTCAAAGCAGCATTGATTGTGGATCAAAGGGAAAGGCCATCAAAACTTCCCAAGCCACAACGTTTCTGCATGTCTGAAAAAGAATTAACTCAGAACAAATATAGAAATAATAGCAGGTCTCTGTTAAGCCAACAACAAAGAAATTCTTAATACCATAAAACAAAGTTATGTCAAATTTCCCATTTTTAAAGATACATGAAGCTTCTTTAGCACAATGCTTTAAAATGTTATTTATAGTAACAAAAGCAAAGATTTAATATAAAAGTCAAAGGGATTATCATCAATGGTCTAGCTACACAGAAGTAACTCTTCTACTTTTTTGTTTCATTTGTGGTCTTCAAATATGAAGATGCAATACAAAAATACTTCCATACCGCAACATGTTCTGTTTCAACTACACTATCTCAGTATGCCAGATGAAGCAACAGTCAGCTTTTGGACAGCCAGCAACATTAAACAGTAGCATGCAAGCTAACAATTCCAGTGGTTGGTTTTCATGTTTTTTTCCCAGCATCAGCTTCCCTAATTAAATAGCATAATTTTCCTAAAGTTTATAAGAAGAAGCCAACAGCTCTTAGGTAAGAGCTGGATCCTGTCAGGAGACTACAGCAAAAAACACAAGAATTAAGGTATGAATATTACTCACCCAAAATGCACACGTCACCTGAACCGCAAGGACTCTCCACAGAACTGTAAAGCACACAAGTCCTTGGTAACAGAAGAAAACCTTTCTTTTCAGAACAAAATTTAGAGAAGAAAGAGCAAAAATACTAGAGAGGCAATCCAGCACACAAATAACCAAATAAGGACTACTGTTCTCATTCTTGGGATTTTCTTCTGCTTTATTGTCAGCTGGTGGCAGAAACTTAACTGAGCTGTGTTGCAAAATACCACTTACAGGAAAGAGGAAAGGGCAATAATAAGGGAAAGCTATTAATAAAAAGACAAAATCCTTTTAAAATGTTACTATAAACTATCACCCTTCATAGGCAGATGGTTGATGCTGCCTGTTATATGCTTCTGAGGTCTGCATTCCCAAAGTGACCAGTCTCCACTCATTCTGTTCAGGCCTTTGGTTCAACCTTCTACAAATAACAAAGGATCATGTCTAGAGTCCAATGATAAAAGTTGGATCACTGCAGCCCACTTAAAACTGTCATCAGTTCATATGTGGTGGAGTATCCTCGGGCATGTTTTGTTCTCAGTATTTTTCATTTCAATAGTTTTTACACAGAATTTTATGACTTCAAATTTTTAAGAGGCAGAATTCACTATTTCAGGACTTCCAGCAATAGCCTGCGTCCTTGTAAAGCTAAACAGATAGAAGATTTTTCATCTGAAAGGAATCACTACAAATTGCTTTAACGACTCAAGTGTTTAACCTTTCCATACAATTTTAATGAGCTTCATGTATGACCAGAAAACAACAATACGGTTACATCAAATGAGGATCAACTAAAAGACAGAGGAAAGACAGGATGTTTCTCCTCCTTCCTTGAAAGGTTTTCTTTTGTTCTCATTCTTTTAAGTGTTCTATCTTAGTCCATCAGACACAAAAAGCAGAAAACTGGCATGGAGATAACGCCCAGGTCATACATAAGCACTGCTGTAGTCTGCTGCAAAGTACAAAGTGAGTTGACATATCGGGGTCTACATCAAAGATATGCCCTTTGGCAGGTTGTAAAGACAAGTTGCAATTTTGTCCATAAAAATGTGTGTTCTACAAAATGGGCTCTGTAACATGAACTGTTAGTGGTATGCCACCATTCCATTGATCCTGCACATGCGTTCATTTCTCAGGAATGCTTGTAAGCTGGGCTATGCCTTGCCCTAAGATAAGCAGACTTGCATGAGGAAAAAGCAGTGTGTCACAGACAGAAAGATTCGACTCCCTGCAGGAGACTTCTTCCATAAAATGCAAGTTCTGATACAGGACATGCCAGTGGCTCCTGCTTTATTGCCTGTCTCACATGCATGGTATTTATAGCAAGGGATTAATATAATTGGAGACCTTTCCTACTTATGTTTTAAAAATTAAGGGAACAGCTTGAAAAACACTGCATTGCAGGAACTTAAGTTTTCAAAGACCCCTTAAATACTGAAAATGAGCAACTACAGCACTGACAGTCAGTTTGGAGCCTCACCACTTACACATTACGTGTTTTAAGACTGCCATGTAACGTATTTTGCTGAAGTACTTCTGCTTTTTTCATTGTGAATGTGGGAAACGGAGAGCTGTGAAACAACTTCAGGCTCAAGTCCAGTCTTTGTGCTCTTTTTTATCCATAAGCATTATATGGTACATTATGAGTTTCAATATAGATTGAATACAGAGACATGACCATATCAACTCCTGTCATAATTACTGTGAGAGAAGAAGTAATAGAGAATGAATGAGGCAAAAGTGTAGCCACAGAAGGAAGATGATTTTATGACTGTGAAACAGAACTACTACGGAGACGCTGTTGGTATCATAACTACCTCTCCCACAGATTTCCTGAACAGCTTTGAGTAAGGTATTTAATCTTTCCATGTCTCAACTCTGCATGGGTAAAGCAGAGGTCAAAATACTTAACCTCATAGGCATGTTGCAAGTATAGAAACATTTGCATTTGGGAAGCTACTGGGTGCTGCTAATAATAGCTGTGTATGTACAATTGAAACATAAAATAAAAACCTGCGTCAGCCCTGTTTGAAAGGTGTACAAAAAATTAAGTATGACACCTCACAAGAAACAAAGAAAACAAAATTCAGCAGCTCTGGTGAGTGAACTTAAAATAGTTGGGAAACTGGCATGGAAGTACATAATTTAAAGTGTATGTTGTAATACATGGACATGAACAACAGAGTGATAAAGCAATAACAGCAATGTTATCTGTTTCATAGTTTTTAGCACTTCACTTTGAAAGCCTAATATTGTTGCAATGTAAAAAATCTACAATGTAAATATCCACACAGTTGCTCCATGTATTAATTCACCCTCTTTTTCCTAAAAATAATTCAGCAGTACACAATTTTACAACATATTGATCTAAGTAAGTCATGAGTCGTTTTTTCTGAGTAGGTATCAATCACTTCATTGTTTACTTGTCTGTGGAAAGAAATTGATTTAATCAAACCTTGCAGTAATACATTATTGATGTATCCCAAGAAAACAAAGTCATAATGAACCATCAGGGTCCTAACATAAAACACAGTAATTTTGGCATCAATCTTTCATTGTGATTTGCAAACTACACGAGTAGTAAAGATCAGTGCAAGAATGTAGTTTGTCTGAGCAGCAGCACATATCATTCACATAACAGACTTGGGACAAGCTCTGAAGAACTCGGCAACCCCAGGAGCCTGGACAAAACCACACTGTGGACCTTGTGTATCTCCACCACTTAGATACAGCAGTGTATCATCTTACATTCTACTTGATTTTAGCAAATCATTACTCTTCTGGGGCGAAATGTGAGGTGATACAACATCATGAAAATAAGACTCTTAGCCCTTCTCCACAGCAGTAGCTCAGCCTCTGTTCTCCAGAGGCTTTAAACTTTTCCATGTATTAGACCACATGGGAATAGCAATTCTACTCAATACACAATAAATTCCTTTATGCACATTTGTCAAACAAAATACAGCTTACAATGGTAACCGCAGCAGCAACTTGAAAGAGTAAAGTTAGGATAGCAATTGATGTATTTTACAGACTTTTGAATGCACGTTCGTCAGCTCAGAGCACAGAGAAACAAGTACCATAGCAACATCTGCTGCCAAAACTACTTTGGCAAAGGTGAGTGAGTATTTTACTGCAGTAAAACTTCTGTTACAATCACGAGAAATAGGAGCGTACAGTAGCGACACCATATCAGAGCATCTTCACCAATGCTGCATTATTACAAAATGCTGGAGGATCTATAATGAGCCACATCAGAATTTAGCACTGCCCAAGCCTATGAGAATACCTCGATACAGCTTACAGAGACATCTATAGGTAGTGTCTGTCTAATATCTTGTAATTATTTACGTAGGAGAGGCTGAACTTCCTATCCAGGAATTCGTATAACAAGGTGAAAACATTTTTACAAGGAAAGTGCTTCACAAATACATTAAACAAATGATAGTAGTAAGATACCATTACCCACTACCAGAAACAGATGCAACATTAGTAATGGCATATTACTGAAACAACTCAGTCTGCATCAGAGATGAATAAAAGATAAAGTTCGTGTACATACAAAAAAGCAACGTAACCAGCAGCCTATCTTTCCAGCTTTGTCATCTTTTACGCACTCGGCTGGAGCCGAACCAGACCCAACTTTGCAGAAGACACGCATACGGACGTGTACAACCATACGTGCTGTACCGTGCGTAACTATTTGTTGTAAAATTCCTAGAATGGAGAGAACCCAGACGTACTCCGGAACGGAAAAACAACATAAACAATGTGCTCTGTTACACTTAGGAAACAGTAATACAGAATCATGAAAACAGATACAGTAGGGTAAGGGAGACAGTTTTCTTAATGAAGTGAGAATGGACCGAGTCCCCAGAGCCACGGAGCCTCTCCAGAAGCGTGTTAGATTGCCCTGGATATTGCCCGGCTCGGTGGTGAAGTAGAGAGGGTGAGGCGAAATCCCAGGACAGAGTTGTCTCTAACGCCCCTCACCACCCCTGTCCTGTCCACACTAAGGGAATGGAAAGGCAATTCCCGGCTATTTCACTTTTCTCTAGATTAAAAGGAGGGATTTTCCTTGGGATATCTGAGGCATGAACTTTGCAGAGATAGACACGATCTCTGGTTACATACACACACACAAGCAAAAAGAAGAAAAGAATAGAGGCATTTCCTCACGCACACACCGCGGAAGGGACGTAGGTATATCTCTCCTCTCCCGGCAGGCGGGGACGGGCGGCAGAGCCGCGGGCTGCCCGGACCTCCAGCCCGGCTCCGCCGGGCACACAACCCGCACCCTCCCGCCGCTCCCGCACGGGCACTCCCGCGCTCCTTCCCGCTCCCTCGCACACACGCCCCGGCTCTCTCTCCCTCGCACTCGGACTCCCTGGCACACTCTTTCCCCCAGACTCGCTCACGCTCTCGCTCTCTGTGTCTCTCCCCCTNCGGCGGGCGGGCAGCGCGCCGGGCGGGCGGCGGCGGGACGAGCTCTCTCTCTCACACACACACACACACACACACACACACACATACACACACATGCACACTCACACATACAAACACACATACACTCATACACATACACACACACTCACAATGCTGCCGCTGCCACCGCGGCACCTACCAGGCGGGCAGCCTCGGCCCAGGTGCGGTCCTTCTTCTTCCTCTTGTCTTTCATGTTTGC
>VZRL01007097.1:81405-156405 GCA_013397895.1 Origma solitaria
CGGTCGGAGGTGGCGGAGGGAGCGGCCGCTGCGGCCCCGTCTCCTCCGTCTCCGCCCTCTGCCCGCTGCACGCCGCTCCGCGTTCCGTGAACTCAGCCCGAAACACTACCCGGCCCTCCCTCGGAGCGCGAGCTGCTCGCTGGCTCTTACTTACGGCTAGGGCGGTCCCTCGCCCCGGCGGTGCCCGGCCGTGCCCTCCTCGCTTGGGCCGGGGCCACTGCGGGGCTGTGGCGAAGCGGAGCCAGCCCCGGGCGGGCCGGTGCCAGCGCGCACGGAGCCCGCGGTAGCGCTGCAGCTCCTTTTCTTGTCGGAGCACGAAAGAACATCTTGTTCCACTGTGTAAACAAAGGGAGTTGATGTGCTGCGCTCGTAAAACCGCCGAAGGAGGTTTTCTTTAATTGGATGACCCAGGATTAAGATACCCACGAAATGCGGAGCGAAGGGACTTGGCACACCTTCCTGAGTTGCAGGATATTGTGATGCGGTTTTTTCTCCCCGTTTCCTCCCCTCGCCCAGATATTAAACTGCATTAGGAATGTTATCGAAATACATTTGTTGGGTTTTTTTTCGGATTGAAACGAGTTAGAAATTATTCGGGGTTTTCTGTGTCAATCTATTCAGTGCCTGCTCCCTCCTTTGTCCTCTCAGCAGCGCCCGTTTTACGCCTTGCCTGCTTCCTTTGGTAACATTAAGCCTTATTTTTCCGTAAATACACAGTTTACTGGGGGAAAAAAAACCACGGCCAACTACCGCAATGCTGAGCCTGTTTTATGAAGAAATGGACCAGGGCAACCGTGGATCCTTCCTCCCCTCAAGATAACAGAAGTAAAAACCTGACAGCATCCCCCAAACACAAAAGAGCACTGAGTCTGGTGGTTTGGCTCTTCCTCCTCATACTTATGTTTTAGTGTGAAGATAGGTTGTCACCATAACACCTTTCCAGATTTCACGATTCACTCCCACTTATATTAAAATACTAAAATATGGGCAAAACAAAATTCTATTAAAACAGCTGCTTCTAAGTTTAGTTTTGATTCCAGTCAAATCAGTGTTGAGCAGAGGATTTGAATATGCCTGAGAAATGTTCTTGAGAAGAAATGTTGTTGCAACTGCAATGTTTCAGGTTTGACAGTGAGGTTGTGCAAATTTTTTACAATCAGCCAGTTGTTGAAAGAGGTTCCTTTGTTTTTTACTGAATTACGTCTTTGTCACCTTAGTAACTTAGAGAGAAAATGCTTGCTGTTAGTATCACTTCTCTATGTTTTGTGGTTTGACAATTTTCAGCTTTTTATGTTTCTGTCCTACTTCAATTTTTTTTACCTTTGCATTTCCTCACCTTTAGTAACTTTCTATTCCAAATCATACAGGTTTCATTCACATCTCACCCCCATGCTAAAAGCCTAAGTCTGTAGTAATCGAGTGCTTATAACTGCCTTTGAAATACCTTCATTGTTTTCAGTATTGAAAATACAACAAAATAAAAAAGCATAGGGATGTTTATCAGCCATTCCCATCATAACTGTCTGTTGGAAGACTGAAAGAAATGTTCTGCATTAGTTCCCATCTATTCGCAGGTAGCTGCTTCACATACATAACATGAACTTTCTTACTCATGAGACTTCTGGTGTTGCAGCAGTGGTGTCGAAAAGAAAAGGACATTTCTCAGGAGAAGAAGTTCAGTGAGCCTCTAAAGCTAATCTGACTTTGTGGATTTTTTGGTTGGTTTGGTTTGTTTCTAGTATTGTCTGTTGCAGTCAGGATTAGATTTTCATTTGGTATTTCTGTGGACACCTGGAATAATTTTTTTCGTTCTACATCCTTCCTATTAAAATGGTGAAGAAACAAGACCAGTGTCATACTGGCATTTAATTTATTTGCATCATTCCTACACAATCCAGATGCTCTTAAGTCATAGAATGGTTTGGATTGGAAGGGACCTTAAAGATCATCGAACTCCATCCACTGTGCCATGGGCAAGGCCATCTCCCACTAGACCAGGTTGCTCAATGCCCCATGCAGCCTGGCCTGGAAAGTTCCTTCTGTTGTTCACATGAAAATGGTTGGGAATCATTTGCTGTCAGCTAGTGGCACTGCCTTTGCTGGAGAAAGAAAACCACTTATGGTGTTTGCTGTATAGGAGCATCCACCTGAGAGAACCCACCAGAGCAGAGAGCTGGGGGGTGTTCTGTATCATGATGGGAAAAAAAACCCCTGGAATCTGTACTCATAAAACAGAATGTGGTTTTTTTCTGCAATAAATCTTGTAGCTGAATCCAGTGAAGTTTGCCAGCATATGCAGAAACCAAGTGCCTCAACAGAACAGTACACTTCTGCTTTAAGAGAGTTAAAAATTTTGTGTAAGTCTAGAGGCACAGCAGAAAAAGGTCATCTTATGGAAGAAAGCGTTTCCTATTGATTCTAGATAGTATTTACTGCATGAGTTGGACATGACACTACAGGAGATCATAACTTAATTCTCTAACTGAATTGGCAATAGGAAAATTGAGAAATGGTGAACTGCTTTCAAACTGCAACCGTTGGAACTATGGCTAAAAGCTCAGCATACATAAAACATATAAGTGCATATATATATGTGTGTGTCTGTGTAAATATTTACAGCACATTGTAAACCAGATGGGATAACCTGCAAATATTGCAGAAAGATGTTACATTAAAATGCATAATGAATTTTTACCTAAGCAATATTTATGTGATGTTACAGTACCAGATGTTACTGTTTTGACCATGGATGAAATCAGTTATTTATTATGGATACATTTGTGTCCAGTTATTTTTTCTTGCATCAGTAGAATGGTCATATGATACTAAGATAACATTGGTGGCTGATTTCTGAGCCCCAGTACCCAGTGAATGCATTTACCTGAACTGCTATAGAAGTTTTAGGCTTGACATTATCTAGTAAGCCACCTGAAGAACATTATTCTTTGTGGAGGGATGTCCCTTAAGTCCCACCCCTTCCCGAAGAGCGCCAGATCTAGATAGTCTAGGGGAGCGTGACACTCAAGTGTGAGTCCTCCCACGGGGGGTGTTCACCGAGTTGCCCAGCCCTTGTTGCTGGGGAATTTCCCTCTTCCCCCCGCTGTGGGTGTTGCAAGGAAATATCAATCTCCGGGAACCCTCCCAGGTTTCCAGAGGGTTCTGTGGGTTTATATCAAGCATTGGTTTGTTTCCCTATTTGTTACTGTCATCCCCCCTCCACCTTACTGTAATTTGTTAGCCACCGGGTTGTCCATCCTCCTCGCCATCCCCCTATTGGTCACTAGTATACCTTAAAGGCCAGGTACCCGCACCCCTCGCGGCCGTTTTGCTGTATCCTTCGCCACGACCACCACTCCTGCCCTCTGCCTCAATAAAGCGGAGTTGTACAGCAACGCCCTCCCTGCTCTTTTGTCCTCCGGACTCTCTCCACCAACTGTGGGAATGTGGTCTCACGCCCCTCTGGGGCTCAGACCTGCCTGCCTGGGAGCCAGCCGCTGAGAAGCCCAGCCAAGCGTCATCAGCCCCTGAGCTAGCCGGACCCCTGTAGCCATATCACCCACAGCTACAATTCTTCTTATTTCCTGCATAGAAAAATTACTTTTGATGTCTACTGCCAATTTTTATTCTTGTCTAAAGTAATACTCCAGTTAAGCAGAAATCTGTGACCTCCACTACTTATGCAAGTGTTTTTAAATATATAAATATGCATTGCTGCAATACAAAGAAACACTGTTTCAATACAAATTCCAGTTTCACCTCTTACAAAAGAACTAGTATCAGCTGGTACATGGAAATGCCATATGTGTGCAGAATGATTTATTCACAGCATGACAATTCAATATAATGTGCCACTTCTAAAATGGAAATTATCCTCACTGCAATTGAACAAGAGATGCTGAGTTACAAGATAATTAAAAAAATATCCCAGAAGATACTAATGGAGTCACTGCATTTCCTAAATTAGTGTCAGCACAGTGGTGACAAAAAGCAAACCAGAGAATTTGGGTTAGTGTGGACTTAGGGAAACCAAAGCCATTAGGATTGACAATTGACAGTTAACCATTTACAGATACTGGTGGCATAGTTGTAGAGTGTGTTTTATACTATTAATTTAAAGAATGCCTATTGGCAAGTATCCAGACAGTTTGAGCTTCACAGCATTTATTAAACTTAACAGAACTTTTCTCTTTTAATCATGCACCATATGGACCTGAATCAACATCCTGAGTTTTTCAAATGTGTTAGTAATTCTTAATAACAAGCTCAGAATCTAGTATTATCAGGATGATATCACTGTGTTTGGAAAGTCTCCTGAAGCTGATGAAAGAAAACCAAATCCTATAGGCTATACTTGAACGTGTCAATATGGAAAGGTGAAAGTTAAATTTTGCTAATTACTAAGTTAGATGAACAGAGTATTCTTTTCTTGAGCAAGCCATTTCTTCTTTGAGATTGGTAGAGGTCATGGAATTTGTAGAAGAGCTCACTCTCCCCCCACCCTGCAAAAAGAAAAAAAAATTCAAAACCATATCTTTCAGGTCTCAAATCACAGTGTACATTATTTATGTACACCTAAATTATGTACATTTATTCCTAACTGTGCGATACGTGCAGAACTATTAATAACAGTGCACTGTAAAATCTAAAGTTTCCTGAGACATGTCTCACCATAGCAAACAATGAAAGCTTTGACTGTGAATACCCAGGTTTCATTCTATTGGCTTTGGAGTTCACCACAATTGTCATTACTTTAGTCTGAGCCCAGGAATGACCGAATACTATGAACATAGGGTTATTTCCTTTTCTCCCTTCTAGCCCTCCAGCAGCCAGATAAACACTCAGGTCTTTTTAACAGCACTGCAGCTGATTTCATCATCCCAGTTGCAGCTAAGATGAGGTGCACTTTGCCCTCCCAACATGTGAGCAGTGATACACCCAGCACAGAGAGCTTCCCAAGCAGTCACCTGCCAAACTACCTCCAGGCAGCACTTCCCTTGGCCATGCTGGCAATCATTTCTCATACTACAGATATGGTACACCACCCTTTCCCAAATCCATAGGGACCATTTCTATGAGAAGACTGTTGTCTTTGAACAATGAACAGTTTACAAGATGCCATAAAAATGTTGGAAAGAAAACATTTCTTTGTGCATACACAACAGAAGAGTAGAGAACCTGCCTCTGAGGCATTGCACTCCAACTGCATACAGATCACACCTCCTGGCAGTTCTGTAAACCTCAGAGGAGCAGGAACTGTCTGCAGATGGCTCACAAGATTACTTTCATTTTTATATGACACAGTTTAGTCAAATCAAAACCAGAGCAGCTGATAGTTTGTCTCATCTGCTCTTTTTTAGATGCTTATCTAGTTGATTATATGGAAGTTGCTGCATGGGTTATAAATATGCAATTACAGGAGAAAAAAAATTAAAACTGTTTACTTGCAGTGTCTGATTTAACAGAAATTACGTATCTTCCTATCTTGAAAGTGATTCTGGAATTCTAAATGTATGGATGCTATTCGAATACCATATTTCAACTTACAGAATGAACTTCACCCACAGGATAGACATGTAATGAAATATCACCTCAAGTTATATAGAATTTCAAGGAATTGTGAAGGTGTCCCAGAGGCAAAATTTATACAACATGCTGGGAAGTCTCAAGTTGTCACAACAATCCAACAATTGCAGGATAAGTACAGGTATCCACAACTTGATATGAAGGACTGAAGCTTAATACTAAAACTACTTACCAAAGTTAAGACAAGTGAGTCATGCAGTACTATTACAACCTACCCCTTGCGGTTTTTTTCTGTGAATGACTGATATAACAGCTTTTTTTGGCAATTATTCCAGCTATCTAGTTATCTTTCTGGAACAGGCAAACATGAAATGACCAAAGAGAGCATTTACATTGCGTGATATCTGCTGCTGCTACACTTGCTTTCTGGTTGTTTTCAGCCAGATGTGAAAGCTGTAAGAATTAGCACCTTTAACTTCTTACAATGAGCAGCTTTTTTTCTGGGAAGATATATGAAATGTCAGGTTATGGCAAAGCTGATGAAGAACTAGAATGTTACGGAGAATTTTAAAAGAGACTTCACAGATGATAAAAAAAAAAAAAGCTTTAAATCTTTTAAGACCTTCTCAGTGGACTAATGCATGTTTAAGGAGTAACATGCCATGCATGTTATCACATAAATAATTTCCTAAACAAATGCCTGGAGACCTACACACACTGAACTAAACGTTGCTATGTTGAGATTCAGATACAAAACACACAGTCCAACAGCATGAAAAGTGATAAAGATCATGGCTGTACTACAGATATGCAATTCAAATTTGTCTTTGTAAGTTCAAAAGCCTGGAATCTTGTGAAAAGGGATTTTAGAATTTAAGTTGTCTGTCTAGCTTTTTGGGGGAAAGGATACATATAAGCTATCACTGGGATAAGTACACACCTGCTTGCACCTGCTTGCCAAGGGCAACTTAGAAATATTTTGAATTGTTTGTGCGTAATGGATTGCTTTCCCTTACCTTCTCTGCATTACAAGATAAATGAACAACACAGTCTGCTCAGCCTTCTGTTACTTGCAGGTAACTACCTGCATGCCTCTGAAACTTTCAGACAATAACAAAAATAGTAGAGAAATAAAACATTAGTTTATTAACACCACAGACTTCTTAAAAAGGAGAATGGGGTTGATGCAGTGTTGACAGAAGGCATTTCTCAGGTGCACTGTTGTGAAAAGACAGCTTTAGTCTGAGGAATCTCTTTTTGTGTTTAGTCGAGGCTCTTGCTGCAGAAGTGGTGGTGAGTTTTCTCTTTTGCTGCTCCTTTATGACTGTGAAAAGAACCATCAGCTACACCACATACCATATGATGCTTCAGCACATATCGATAAACAACTCTGGTCTAGCTGCATTATATTACATTTCTCTATTTGAGCTGTGCCAGTTCTGCAGGAAGAGCAACATCTTCTCTCCTGAAGTTAGCAGAGGACTCTGTAGATGCTTGGAGCAAAGACATTAAGGTGCTGGAGTGTGTCCAGAGAACGGCAACAAAGTTGGTGAAGGGTCTGGAGTACGAATCCTATGAGGAGCAGCTGAGGGAGCTGGGGTTGTTTAACCTGCAGAAAAGGAGGCTTGGGGAGACCTCATCGCACTCTACAACCACCTGAAAGCAGGCTGTGGACAAGTGGGAGCTGGTCTCTTCTCCCAGTCAACTAGTGACAAGAGGACAAGCTGCAACAGGGAGGGTTCAGGTTGGACATTAGGAAGAATTTCTTCATGGAAAGCACTGTCAAGCATGGAAAAGGCTGCTCAGGGAAGTGGTGAAGGCACCATCCCTGGAAGTGCTAAAGAAACATGACATGGCATTTAGTGCTGCGGTTTAGTTGACATAGTCGTGTTCAGTCAAAGGTTGTCCTCAATGATCTTGAAAGTCTCTTCCAAACTTAATGATTCTGTGATTCTTTAATTCTGCTGATTGAGGCCACAGCTCTGCAGGACACCCCAGTCATACCAATAGTTGCTGTGCCAGTACCATTTTACATATTGCCTTCTATTAGCTATTTACGTGTAATATGATAGAAGCTAAATAATGACCAAATAGCATAGTTATTAAAATAACAATATTTTCTTATTATCCATAAAAATGTATGTGTTGTAATTTGTGGCAGAGATTGATCCTTGGGAGTGTGAACGTAGTGTGGTAACCACATCAGATATTAGTTTGTAAGCATCACAGCGACTAATGCATATAAGAATAGAAATATATAACTTTATATATATTTACATATGTATATATAGTTGACGTAATGCACATTAGACTTGTATATTCTTTTAAAATTGTTAATAAATAAGTTTAAAAATTCTGTGAATATCATCACACAATAAACCAAGGATCTTAAATCATGCTAGTCAAAACATGAGGCTAAAATTTTTTATGTCAGTTTTCAGTGTATGATTTCTTCAATCATCTTTCTGTTTCTGTTCTCAGATACTCTCTGTTATATCTCAGATAAACTTATGCCCATGCTTGGACAATTCTATTCCTCTGAGCCGTCCGTTTTCTATACTCCAGCCATTTAACTGCAGATCACTTAGACCTTGAAGAAATAAAGAAAATTAATGTTTGATACTACCTTTATCCTTTTGTAAGAAAGAATGTCCCACTATAGTTAAGAAGTACAACTTTCATTTCTATTCATATATACAGTTCATTATGCTCATTATAGGCTACAAAATTAAATTAAAATATAACATCAATACTGAGCATATGACACATCACAGTTTAGTTGGCATGTATTTGCCCACCCAGTGATATTTCAAAGTTTAAAGCAGGGTGAAATCCAAATCCCTTACTATTCCTGGTTTTATATCTTTTTCAATTTAAAATATGTGAGTAGCCCACTGAAGTTCATGAGACTAACTGTGTTGAGGAAATATTTGAACGTTAGTAGAACCAGGCTCCCAGCATGGCAGCAGGAAACAGACATACTGGAAACTGTTCGGCTGGGTTGCAGAGGGCACATGGAAGAGACACATATCTATGATGTCTGGACCTGCTGTTTCTTTGTAAATTATTAAAAAATCAAACGTGAGTGTAGCACTTTTCTACTATGCCTAGCAGATCTTGTAGTAAGATATAGGGATAACTTACAGAAATTAATGTTTTGATTCTCTATTTTCCACACATTTTTTAAAGCATCCTTTTAAATATGTGTGTATATGACGTTAAGAAAGTTAATTTTAAGTAAACATTTAAAATTAATTAAACACAGACACAGATGATTTTGTATGTTCTTCTAGAAGAATTAACCGCTATGGATGTTCATTGTCATTACTGAACATTGTCTACATAACTACACTGGGGATTTTTTGGCCCTTGTGAATTTTATGGATAGGAAGCCCTTTCAACTAATTGTGACAAGTTACTGGAAAGCTAATTTGGAAAATGTAAGGATTTGCATGGCAAATGATTCTTTTTAGAGTGAGTTATTAAAAACGCAGATATAGATCTAATATCAATATCCACCTGAGACGGACAAAGACTCTCTAACTTGTTAAGGTTAGAAAGTGTATGTTTATTTCAGCACCAGAGAGCTGCAGGGATAGCTCCCAAATGTACAGCTCCAAAGTAACAATGCAACACAGAACTTATTTATCTATAACAATAATGCATATTTAAAATACAGATACATATTCATAGCAGAAGCACCTCCCATTCCCCGCTTCGTATGGAAATCAACAAAAAGTCATTAAGCATGCGCAGTTCTTGCAATGGAATTGGGTCGGTGGTCGTTAATTTGAGTCTGAGGGCTGCTTTAGAGGAAGTAATATGACTCTTCATCAGTGTGACCTTCTTCGTTGATTTTTGACAATACATTTGACCCTGGAAAACTCCCAATGCTCTCTTCTGTTGCTTCTGAGTAGGCTGCATCTGGGCAAAATTTGTAACTGTCTAGGCTCTACATTAAACCTCTTTTCTTAAGATTATTAATTGTCTATTCTAAGCACAGCTGAGTAAATATCACATAATCAAAGGGCTACTCTGCATTTAATCATTAATTTCTTTCTAGCTAAGTTCTGCGTCTTTTTCTATTCTAGTTAATTTTAACAAAACTAACTTTCATCTAAAATCTCTACATTTAAGTGTCTAAAAGAAAACCCTATGTTTCAAGAGCCTGAGGCTAGGGCAGGGGCAGGAAGTAAAGGTTACAAGGCGGATTATAAGTGTATGCGCAATTCATAATGAAGGTTTATGGATTGTGAGCTTTTTAGATCAATCACTTCAAATAGCTGCCTTTTAGGTTAGACTCAACAATTATAAGGGAGAAAACCTGTAAGGAAGTTATTTTGGGAAATGAAAGAATCTAACACATATTTTTAACAGGAGACTATAATTTCTGATAACTGCCTTTATGGCTGACTCGGTTGCTCTACTGAATTTGCATTTAAGAGACGATTAAAATAACCTTATAATTTGCTGCATTCATCCTGCTACAACTTACAGAAAAGGAAGGAAAATAGTTATGCATAATTACTGTAAGTGTTTGCAAAAGAATAATATTCTGCATGCACAGCATTTACCCTGCCTTTATGAAGGCCAGCCATTTGCATGCACCAAAAATAAGACTTTTTATAAAAAAGAAGTTGCCTTTATTTGATTTAAAAGATCTAAATTAGTTCTTTATAAACAAGCAAAGTAACTGGTGCAAAGAGTGCATTACAAGCAGTTTTTCAGAACACGTGACAATGTTCTGTATTAATAAGCATTGTGGGAATAAAACATTGCTTATGCCAATCCAGTTATAATTTTTAGGTAGATAAATTGGAGTGTTACAGCTCAGCAGTAAAAGGTCTACTGTAAAACTTCCTTACACAACATATGCTGGCTAAATTCTTAGATGCAAATTTGCCATTGAGAAAGGGACCAGCTCACAGCCTAGACATCATTTACATGATGCATGACAGGCTACGTTACCTATTATGCAAGAGCATACAGCAGTGAAAATACGTGTTTTTCATCTTCCATGTGACAGAGATCAGTGCTATTTTGCAGCTGATCAGTACCCACTAAGCAGGCCAACAACATCAACTGTAGCCACATCCTGTCCCAGGTCCATTTAGCCTATGAGTAAATCTGTCCTAGCAATTTCAAAGAAAAATTGCTCATATTTAGTTTTCCACATCAGGATTAATCTAAGGTTACTAAGATACATACAGTGCTGTTCCTCTATTTGGAAGACCAGTTCTGTAAACGTTTACATGGAGGATTATTTCATGCGTCCATGAGGTGATCCTAAGAAATATTTCTCATGCTTACAAGCCAAGAAAAGGCTAAGATGCCTGAATTAGGCTCAGGCATGAATGCCTTAATCCAAAGTCACAAACTCCAGCACTTTTCCCCTAGATTTTCTTTGCCTAGCGATGTATAAAGTCCCATGGAGCCTCCTTGTTGAGCTGCCCATTCCATGGATGCTTGCTACTATGCCTATGCTGCTTCTGTGCATGTTTTCTGTGAGCAGCCAGGCAAGGCACAGAAACTCTGCCTTAAAGGTAGCAGGCAGCATGTGATGGGGCATCTGGTTACATTTAGTGATTTACTGAAAGAAAACAGTCTACTTGTAATCAAAGAATTTAGTAAGGTGCCTTACACTCCATCTCTGATTCTGAAAAATAAGATGGTATTCTCTCATTTACTTACTTAAATATTGTAGCTATACTTTTTAAAAGAGTGAATAAGCTAGCTAAAATATACAGATTTTCTTTCATAAGATCAGGTTTCACATAAAATTACTCAAGCTTTACTTTTGTGGTTATCCATACGTTATTAAAACATTCTTTTCCTTTGGCATTTCTTCTGTGGGGAAGAGGTTGTAACAAGAGTTTCAGGTTGCAAAATAAATGGAGGATGGTTATTCTGGTCTGAACAAGCAAAACTGTGGTCGCTGTAGTCAGAACTGCAAACCAGATTTGGTTTAAAAAGTATCATATGTGAAATCCTACAAAGCATATAAAAAAGAAAATGTTCAAATCAAGATGCTGCACTATCTCAGAAATTTTACATTCAGATCCTGGCTCTGCTCTTTCTTTGAATCCCTGGAAGTCAGTTGCTTTTTCTCTAGCACATTTCTCCAACTCGAACTAGAGATATTAATATTTCATTTCTTCCTCCATTTGTCTTCCTTGCTTATTCAAATTGAAAGCTTGTCAGAACAGGGACTGAAAATCTCTTGGTATGTATACGTCATGGAATAAAGAAGAAACCTGACCTTGGTTTGGTCTCCCAGGCTATCATATGAAAGAATTTATACGTATTTCTATATGTGTTAAGGTAAGTTGTATGATATTTGAAAAATAAATTTGCCCAGTGAAAAATTATTGCCTCACTTTTTTTTCCATTAAGATTTCTAGGGAAAGTCAAATGTTGAAATGTGGCATGGGAGCAGTTCAGTCTGCGGACTGAGGGGGAGAAAATTATCAGCTGGCCAATGACAGCAGCTTTCTGGATATTTTGCACAAATGGAACATCACAAAGATATGAACCAGCAATAATTTTATCAGACTGCAAAACTGAATGAATTTGGCAATTCTGTACAAAGCAGTTTTCAGCACAGATGCAAACATAAGGATAAATTACTATACTAGTGGCTGTATATCCTTTCTAATGAGAATTCTCTTCTTCTCTTTATTTTGAATAAGGAATATTAATTGTATGCCTGGATTTTTTCTTTTCTAGTAATTCTATTTTCTGAAGAGTTTTAGGCTCTGACAACAGTGAGATAAATTGTCATACCTGTGTTCAGTTTCAAAGGGTTCCTTACACTTAGATCTCCTCAGCTTTTGCAATTTTGTGACTGAAAACCACCATACCAAACATTGTAAAATGTAGTCAAAAGGTTTAAATTCAGTTGAAATTAGTCAGGTTTAACTTGAAGAAAATTACTCTTCAAAAAGTTACTCCTTACTGTTTAAAATATAAGCTACTGAAGAGAAATTCTACCATGGATTGTCATACTTTCACTATGAGAAACCGTGGAGTCAACATGGTGTGCCTTACTTGTGTAACTCCTATGACTCTGCTTTCAAATATTAAGACTGCACCAGCCAAGGTAATGATTAGGTCTACATTATTTTTATGTGATTCCAGGGAGAGGTACACAACACTATTTCTGGTGTTTGTTTTGTCCACAAGTAAATATATGCACTTCTACTGTGCAAAGAGATGGGGGTTTTTTTCATCAGCAGAGAGTGGGAAAAGGTGAGAACCACTCAGATTAAATAATCTTTTGTGATCAAACAGAAAGGCATAAAAATAATTATATGTAAAATGTAATGTATTGACTCTTTTTGCTGCCGCTGTTCCATTTTTTTCCAGATTGATATTCCTTTAAAATGCAAATTCCCAGTATTCTTTGAACACTGGCAGTCGTGTTCTATCTTCTGCAGTTGGGAATTTCAGGTTACAGAATATTATTTCATCTGGAACTTACAGGTTTTGACCTTTATTCCTAAATGCCAGATTTCAGTAGCTTTATGGAGTTCAGTAATCCACATTGTATATTTGTTCCATGCAAACAGTCTCAATATCTCCCATAATTGGTTGATTAAAAATGTAAAAAGATTGAGATGCAGATATTTTGGATTTATGTACTTATGATATTTATATTTCTGGTGCGTTGACCCTGGCTGGGTGCCAGGTGCCCAGCAAAGCTGCTCTATCCCTCATCTCCTCAGCTGGACAAGGGAAAGAAAATAGAAAAAAAGGCTCGTGGGTCAGGCAAAGGACAGGGAGAGATTACTCACCAATTACTGTCACAGGCAAAACAGATTCCACTTGAAGAAATTAGTTTAATGTATTAGTTATCAGAATAGAAAAACAAGAAATAAAGCCAAATCTTAAAACACCTTCCTGCAACCCCTTCCTTATGTGCAGGCTCAACTTCACTCATGATTTTCTCTACCTCCTTCCCTGCAGGGGCACAGGGGGAACTTGGGAATGGGGGCTGCAGTCAGTTCATCACACACTGTCTCTGCCACTCCCTCCTCAGAGGGAGGACTCCTCACACTCTTCCCCTGGTCTAACATGGATCCCTCCCATAGGGGAGAGTCTTTCAGGAGCAAACTGCTCCAGTGTGTGTTCTCCACAGGGTGTGAAATCCTGCTGGTGAACCTGCTCCAGCATGGACTTCCTCTGGGGTCACATCCTCCTTTGGTCATCCACCTGCTCCAGCACAGGCTCCTCCATGGGCTGCAGGTGGATTTCTGCATCCCTGTGATCCTCCACGGGCTGCAGGTGGATCTCTGCATCCCTGTCATCCTCCATGGGCTGCAGGGGCACAGCTGCCTCACCATGGGCTGCACCATGAGCTGCAGGGGAATCTCAGCTCCAGATCCTGGAACACTTTCTCCCCCTTCTTCTCCACTGACCTTGGTGTTTGCAGGCTTGTTGGTCTTGCATATTCTCGTATCTCTCTCTGACTGCAATTGAACAGTTTTCCTGCCCGTTCCTAATTCTGGTGTCCCTGAGGGTCTGTCACCCTCACTGATGCATTTGGCCTTGGCCAGCAGTGGGTCTGTCCTGGAGCTGGATGGCATTGGCTCTCTAGGACATGGGAAAAGTGTCTCATAGAAACCACCCCTGCCACCTCCCGCTACCAAAATCTGGCCACACAAACTCAATACAATGCTTCAAACAGTTTCCTTACATTTTGTTTGGAAACTGATACTTTGTTCTTCCAAATAAATAATTCAGAAAATGTACTACATTTTGTAACTCAGGAATGAAAGTCAGTACTATTCATAGTGCTGTTGACATGCCTTCTAGTAATTTATGGAATAATTATGACCATATTTGGGATATATCTGTTCCCTACATTTTGATTTGTCCTCCTCCAATACATCTTGACAATGTTGTTGTAATTCATGTGTATTGTACAGACTGAATAAAGACAGGCAATTCGTTCCAGACAAATACATTAAAAATGTAAAACAGCTGTTTGGAGCTCACTTTCTCCATGAGACGTTTACAGTAGACATTTAGTTAGTAATGAAGGAATTCTGCATTTCTTCCCTTTGTTCTTAGTCCGTGAGACCACAAACATTAATTTGTATTGAATCATTATTTAAATCTGTTTAAGCCTCTAAAGAATTCAGATGTTACATGCATAAAGTGTTTTATTTTAGGAAGTGAGTGGTAGGCAGCATTGTACATATATGGAAATAAATCTTCAATAGCTTAGGCAAACTTTATACAAACATCTAGCCTTACCTATCATAATTTTCTCAGATTTTAATTTTCTCAATTAAAAGACCTATACCAAAGTATAAACTTATTTCCCCTTTAGTGGTGATAATTCTCCTTATGGTTGTATTTTGCAAGTGTTTTCATCTTTTAAAAAGTGTCAGTCATGTTGAAAGAGACAAAATATTTCAAAGAGCAACACGGACAACTTTCAATTGATGTTAGTGGAAATTTAAAAGTGGGGAATTAGGAGAAGAAAATCAGTAAGAATGTTACCATTAGCTTTGTGTGATCAGGATTTTTTGCAGCCATCATTATATAAGCTGAGAATGTTGATTTTAGAAATTTTATTGAAATACTTGTTTCCATAATACATCGCTCATGAGCATCATTCCACAAGCCTTAGAACTCGCAAGAGCAGCAATATTAGCAAGTAAAAAGCACAACTAACACTTGTCAGCACATGTAACATTTTATAAACCTACATTCATGTTGTGTTTCATTATGGTCTAAAAGCAGAGTTCCATCAGAAGTGACATGGCTATTCACTTCATGAAAACCAGTAGTTCTAAAAATTTCATTAGAAAGTAACAGATTTGTCATGTTGTCTGAACTGAGTAACTGAAAATATAATTAAAATATCACTGTTGGTTTTATTGAGAGTAATCAACTTAATTAACAGACTCTCTTTTGTTCGAATTGACTATTTTTAGGAGACCATCAATAATTTATTTAAACTAATTCCTCATGAAAATTAACTATTAATTATAAAATTACTGTTTCATAATGGTACCGTAAAAATGCAGATCATTTGCAGATAGATTGGCATTTTTAATTGTTATTGTGTACTACTCAATTTCTTTCATCATAAATGAATACTGGCTCACTTTCAGTGATTAACAAGAATATCCCAATAATATTAGAATATTTAAAAACCTTGACTATTGTTAAAATGTATCTTGTTGCAGTTACTTGGTTATTTACAGAATTAAGGGAATAATCAATGTCTGTGGATTAAAACCTCAGTTCAGGTCAAACATATATAAAAGAAAGAGTGGTAGACTACTGTCACAGTTACATGCTATGTGGTAAGTAAAGAACTGTTACTAAATCTGGCAGAATAGGCAACATTGACTAATTTTACTATGATTATTTAAAATAATTATGTGTTAAGAATTGTTTCTATTTTTTTTTTTTTAATGTCTGACAGGAACTTTTTCTTGTAGAAAACCATAAAAGAGTCTCTCTGGTTTGGGAAAATGTTCATTATTTAAATATAGCAGAAATACAGGCAGTAGAGAAATCTATCTGCACTTCATGCATCAAATATATAAATACATAAATTTCCTGTACCAGTGAATGTTTTAGATTACTTCCATATACATAACAGCTCTAAAAATTACCAGGGACAGTGTTATTCACAGTAGCCTTTTTTAGAAACAAATTGCAGATCAAATATTACTAGTAAATTGTGAGACCCACAAATGAAGATGTGATAGGTAATGCATTTCTTTCTGAATGCTCATGTAACCAGTAGAGCATTACTTTGTGTAGATATTGCTTTTGTAGACTGTGACAACATTACAGAAGAGCAGTTCAGAGAAATGAAGACACAAATTTGGAATGGAATATATTGGGGACTTAATATCATTTTGGTATTGATCAAAAAGAGGTCTACATCATCAACAGAATATAATTTACTTTATCAAAGGACAAGGTTTCAATTTGATTCATATTTTTAAATACCATTTGCTGGAAATCTGAACACTGAGTTTGTAGAGTCTGATTTAGAGTGACATTCCCTACCCCTCCTTTCCCTTCCCCAAATTACATTTCATTTGAAATAAAAATTTTAGGTTCCAGCTACATTTACTTTCCCTTTTTATTTCAGATAACCCCTTCAAGAGCCAAACACCTCTTCCCAAGACTCTGCTATGCTTCCTATAGACTGAACCTTCAGAATGCTTCTGGGTTCTCACTTGTGCTTCAATGAAGTAGTTAAAAATCCAGATGATAAAACAGTGAATCTTAATGTAATTAAAATTCTAGGTAGACCACTACAGAACTTCTGAAAAATATTTCCACTGTCAAAATCCAAGTAATGTTAGCACTTTCTGAAAACCCCTAGTTTTTGTCAGATAATTCTATTTTACTGAGTCTATAATACCTTTAAATTAATCTATATCTGCTGCTGTATTTGTTAAATGAAAGGAGGATCTTGCAATGGTACCTTTTAATCCAGAAAAGAAATTATATTTGAAATATGGGGAAGCTACAGCAGTGATATGTCAAAACTACTAAGTGCATTTTTAATTACTATAGAGAAATTAAACATTTCTTTAACATGTAATGAGCTCTTACTTGTCAAGTTCTCATGGCTTCACTTTCACCTTTGAAATAAACATATGTTCTTACTTCTGAACATATTTAATACATTTTACAAGTATTAAAAGTAAGATAGCAGGTTAATAGTTTGCATGCTTGGACACACCAATATGAAAAAGGGATCAATTTTTTACTTTCTCCTTTGGTCTTTTATTACATATACTTCTAGACAATTTAGATAGTGTGCATTCACGACCAGAAAAGTAAAGAAAAAATTCTTCTGCTGTTTGTTCACAATGTAAAAAACCCTTTAGAATGCTTTCTCAAAATCCATTGCATATACATTATTTAGTTTTGTGCTCTCACTAGATAATGTACCATGAAAATAGAAATGAATAGCAAAACATGATTTTATTATTCAGTAATATCTGTGAAGATAATGATGTGAAATAGGAATGCCACTTTTTCCAACTAAAACAAACATTAATAGATAACATGCATTTTAGACTTATCTGAAATATTCACTAGATTAAAAATTCATTACATTCATTGTAGATATTCAAAATTCAGAAAAAGTCTCTTTCATTATTGGATTCCTTAAAACTTTTCCTATGAGGGCTATTTTAATAAGAATTCAAACTAAAAATACATATTACAGGTCTTAAGAGCATCACTACTGCAAGTATCGGGATTATTGTCAGTACATATAATTTAATTTATTTGTATTATCTAGGCAGCATGCTGATAGTTAGAAAACACAATTGCTTTCTCAAAATTCACTAAAGTGTAAGCTGTTTAATCTGCTTTCTTCTTGGAAGGTAATCAAAATGACAAAATTTTGAGACCTAAGAGCTGCTGTGACACAACTTTTGAATGACAGTTCTGACAGGGAAGATGCATATTTGAGTATATCACTTGCAGTCTGAAAAAAAAGAAGAATGTTGTGATAATAATTATTCTTTTTATCTATCTTTAAGTATTTTCCTTAAGCTTCATTTAAACTATATTATAAATAATGAAATATATTATCATTTGCCATATGTGAGAGATAAGATTAAATTATTGGCAAGACTTCAGCTTCTAGACAGCTTCCAAGTGAATAAACACTTTTTGTTGCCAGGAGCACATTTTGGGAGGTATTTATATTTGCTGTTTATCTCATTGTTAAGTGTACTGTAAATTTTATTTTAAAAAATGGAAAAGCATCTCAAATTTACATCCCTGCCTTCTGCTGATGTTATTATTATATTGTGTATAAATATTGTTGTGGTTTAACCCCTGCTGGGAACTAAGTAGCACACAGCCACTTGCTGTGTATAATTATGGTAATCTAAGATATATTTAGGAGCCTCTCCTGGCTCAGTATCATCTTATAGGAGTGCTTAGTTAAGGAAGGGGTCCTAGGGGAAAAAAAAGGAAAGAATACATATGTTTTTCTGCATTAATTGTAATGAGGTCCTCTAGGTTAAAAATTTGTTTACAGAATATGCATTCTTTTTGTGTTTGAAGGTGTGTATATGTTAATTCACACATTAGTCTCAACTAAAGCCTGTGGAACATTTGTCTTTGTCCAGGGTGGGCTTCATTTGCCTTTTCAGATAAAGATTCATGATCTACATTGTTGCAAAGTAAGAATTTTAAGATGGGAAGTAATGACACAGAATCAATAGAATAGGTAGTGGTTTCCCTGATGGGCAATTTCTAGTTAGGACTGCTGACAATCCTGTATTAATGTACATGTTCTGGATTATGTAGAAACACAGATCCATATTTTATGATTTCTTATACACAGATGTATTTCTTGGGAAGAAATGCTCAGCTGGTTTCAATCAATGTTTCATTTTTGCTTATTTTTCAAAAATTGATTCTTATGTCATTCTTAAGTCTTAGGTTCAGAATTTTCCAATCCATAACTTACTTTTAAATGAATATAAAGTCAAACATAGTCTTACAAACAGTATTATGTCCATCCACACAGTGATGCATTTCCACATCTATTATTAATGCCTTGGTTGCTATTGTCTACTTTAAATTACTTTGTGAGTGTTATGCCGGTAGCCTGTGTTTGTGTGCAGTATCTTCACATGCCTCACCTTGTTTTCCTGCTCAGATCTGAGTGGGGAAGTTTTCTTTTTAAATTCATGGCAGCAGCTTCTGAGTTATCAACAGCTCTGTCATAAAAATTTGCATCTCTCCCCTCATAATGGTTGGAAGACAATGTCTGTCTCCCTGTACTGTGTATTTTGATACCAGATATGATCTTTATCAGCTTCTCAGTGCAAACCTACTCGACTCAAGTGAGAAACTCTATTTCTTTAGTGACAGTTCCTTTTAGTCTTACAGGAATCAAAAAGAAATTGGTTATATAGAAAGAGGTATACAAGTATCACCCAGAATCCCTGCTAAAGTTAGAGAATGGAACAGTGACAGCATTTGTAGACACAGACATAAACAAGCAAACCCTGGAAAAAAGTACCTAATGGTCACAGAACTTGCATTTTAGCACATGACACTGCAGTTTAGTGAGAGGCCATGATAACAATCATGTCCAGGGGTATTAGTTTAGGCAGCCAAGACACAATTTTTAAGCATAATATTTGGCTTTCCAGCATTGTCATAGCGGCAGTGTGTTCTGAAGAGAGTTGCATGAATAATTGAATATTTGCCTTCTCAACCAAAGTGAAAAATGCATGTGGTGGGAATGAGTCATAAAGAACCAAATTCATGGCTTTTTGCATTAGGAAAAAAAATCTATGCTAAATTGAACATATTGTTTGTGCTGTAACATAATTTTTATTTTCTGGCAGTTGAAAGAAAAGCAAAGCTTGTAGACATCCACATCCAGCTGACTGCTCCCATTCAGTAACCCAGCAATGAAGCAGCCAACCCAGGTGCAAGAAACCAGTACCTACTCTGGCTGACGTGTGCAGTCCCTTGAGAGATTAAAACCATGCTTCACCAAATTTAACTCAAATACTTCAGCATTTTGCACAGAATCACAGAATAGCTGAGGTTGTAAGGGACCGCTGGAGGTCATCTGGTCCTGCTCCCCTGCTTAAGCAGGGCCAAATAGAGCATTTTTGAGGCCATAATTAAAAAATGTGAGGTCTCTAACTTGACACAAAATCTTCTCCCTCCGGTTTTGTATGAAGCTCTTATCCAATGCTAGAGTACTGATCTGAAGAGGCTTGTTTTGATTGCATCTGACTAGTTTTTTTCAGTTATGAATGCAATCTGAATGATTGTATTACACCATTATAAAATTTGCAAATACCTTTCATTGAATATTCTCTAAGATGCAATTAAAAAATCCTTCAACAAAATCTCTGTTTCATGGTTTTCCATGAAATTTTATAAAACAGTCCTGCTGCTTGGTCTTCTCTCCAATAATGCAGCAGCTTTCGGGGGTTATTCATGTTTTGTAATGAATATGAAATGTAATTGCAAAAACTGGGGATGGGGCAGCAGTAGTACATCCTGCAGTACATTTAATTTTCTCCCATCCTTTATGTTACATGATGAGCTTTAAATGTGATACAGGAAGAACTTAAACTTTCCTCCAGCACACGAGGAGTTTCTCAAAGTTGCAGAATGGGAAACTCATTATGCTAAATACAATTAATTTTGCACTACTTGATTTGTAGAAAGCAGACATTATGAAGTGAATCTGGGACACACATTCTACTTTCCCACATAAGACAATACTGTATTATTAAAATATTACATGGAGGCTGAAAATATAAAAACTCTTTAAAGGGAAACCTCAGGATCTGGTTTTGTTCTGAAAATGTACATAATGAAAATGTTTCTCTGCTAAACAAATAAATTTTCTCCTTGAGTTTGCTGAAACATTTGTAATGCATTTAACAAACAATTGAGGGAGAGTGTCAACTTTATACATTCCTCCTACCATTACAGGGTGAGTTGGACTTTCTTGCAGTTTATACATTACCAAAATTTGTGTTACTGTGTTAAGCTATGCAAAATTTGTGTTAAAACAGTTTTGTTCCCTTATTTAGAATTAAAACCCGAACTTGGACATCTAATTTATCCGTGAAGTATGAAAAGGAAGGAAAAAAGGAAGGGAATAAAAGCTGCATTATTTTAGCAACACTCTGGTTTAAGGCAATTAGACTTTGGGCATTTCCATTTCATTTCTTGAGTTGCAGGCCAGAGAGGTGGCACAGGAGAAGTGTAAACTCAGGTGCTGAAATTTTGAGTTGTAGATGATTTTAGGCACCTCATTCTAAGTGAAAACATTGAGTTAAGTTCCTAGTTAGCAGCTAAGTGTAGAAATACTACTATGGATGCTGGCCTGGTGCTGCTTCTGAGGTGGATTAACATCTCTCCAATATTTGGTCTTTCATATTCTTCATTATTGGAGAAGATACATAATGTTTTGTTTGCTCTTGTATTTTTTTTTGGTCATTCATGTACAAATTTCTCATTTGTGTTGCAGAAGGGAAGATTAAAGAAGCAGACCCTGAATTTCAGTATCACAACTCAGCATTCTGTGCTACAAGCTCAGCTTCTTGCAGCTTCTGTTTGCAGTGTATGCTTTGTGTGTGGGCAGGGAAAAAAGGCACAATTGGTCCCACATTTTCAGATTTTCCTATTCTGCAACACACACCATGCAGACCATCTGCACTTCCTTTATGGACTGATCTAGCATATATTTGACTGGCAATAACAAATGGGAAAAAAGCAGGTTCAGAAGAAACCTGCAGAGGAGTAAAATTATCTCTCTTTTAGCATATGGTGTGCTTTTGTAATAGTCTCTATTGTGTCATTTTACATTCTCTGGACTATAAGATAAATCTGTGAAAAATTCACAGTACATGTTCATGATTTTCTTAGTTCTGTTAAAGTCTTAGTTGGTCTTTAATGAGGGTGAAAGGTTATAAGAAAGGTCTAAAGAGGCGTTCACTGGAAATACTTAGCTGGTAACATGCTAAGTAAGAGCTGAGGATCTACATGGGATGTTTTCCATCTTTTATATGCTTATATATATGCTTTATATGCTTATAATTCCGCAGCTGTAAAACTTTTAAATGTTTCTTAATATACCTATATGTGATTAAAATATTATGTGCTTAGTCCTGCTTCTTTTCAGCAACTTTTAAAACATAACTTTTAGTGTTTAACTGTGAGAATAATCTTAATGCTATTCTAAGAAAAAAAAGGCACCAGACAATGCTTTTTATGAGATTAATGAATATATTAATACACTCTTGAAGCTGTATTCCCATTTATGAATAAGTTATGTAGCTAACTACAAAGACACTCAAATTCTGGATAAATCTAGTTTTTACTAACACCATCTAAATTTTTCAAAAGTATCAGTTAGCTGGCAGATACCTAAATAATTTTTTTCTTAATTTGTTTGAGAAATCTACAACTAAGGATGGCCACAGTACTCCTATGATAGCAATCAGAAGATTAGACAACATGTTCTTTGTTTCACAATGGTTACCAAGATCAATAACTACTCCACAAGATCAAACACAGTAATGATGAAGCTAGTCATATGTTTGTGACTCAAAAGAATTACTTTATTGCTTCAAGAGTAGTTTCTTTTTTTCCCTTGGAAAGGCACAGAAGAAAGCAAAAACTGTATATTGAAAATAAGAAGTGATTAATTAAATATGAGAAATATGTGCAGCAGCTTGGGGACCTGAAGTCCTGAGTTTAGCTTGGACAATAAAAATGCAGTATCTATCACCTTTACCTATCACCTTTCTTCAGTCTTGGAAAAGGCTAAAATTGTGATTTCAAAACCTATTAAATATCAGAACATGGTATTTATTCTCCTGATAACTGCTTCCCACAGTTTCCTTTGGTGCTGAAGGTTATTTTTTGTTCTCTATAAAAGGGTATTTATTTTGAGATATTTACCGCAATGCAACATTATTGGAGAGGTAAGTGTGGTTTTGACTTCTTTTCAAGTTGCCTCTCTATTTACCAGGAGGAGCTGGCATTGAAAACGTCATTGTTAGAAGCAGCTTTGAAGTCGGTGTCTGTTTTACAGGTTCCTTTGTTCAGTGATTCTTGCTGCAAATGTTGAACCTACAGTACAGAACAAGGGATTAATGGTGGCAGTGCTCTGTGCCCCAATGGAGCCTATCAGATAAATGAAGGACGATGTGTAGCTGATGTTGCCATTTTTTCCAGATGATGTTGTAACACCTGTTCACAATAGCTCGTAGATTTGCTTTGTAGCATGACGTAAATATTTACTAAAAATAATTTTAGTTACAATAGCACATCTATAATTCTTTTTTATTCTTTTGATACTTAAATGGGAATGATAGTAGTAGTACACAGAAACTGGAAAATATTACTTGAGGTTTGTGAACCACCTGTGTCTGGTATTTCAGGAGTGACCCAGATGTTGCCAGGATAACAGAATGAAGATAGTTAGGCTTCATATGATATATATATATATATATAGAGAGAGAGAGATTTAATAAACTGGAGATTTTTAAAATTCACTGCTTTTATGTGATTATTTTAGAAATGCCCCATCTTGTCTTCACCAAGATTATACTGAGGAAGTGAAGTGAAGAATTCATCACCCCTCTTTTTCTTTTCTCATTAAAAACATACAGGCTGGAGTCAAATATACTAGAATTCACATAACGTCTACCCAAAAAGTGATGAGAAGGACACAGAATACAGGAGAAAGTGATTTTTGGACTGTACCCTAAATGTCTTAATTTTTTTTTTTTTTTCCCTGATATGGTACAAGGCGTTGAAAGAGGAAGCAAAGGCAATCTAGGAGTAAATACAAGTGAGGCACACTTTGCCTTTAACTTCATTTTAGGATCCTATCTTTACAGTAAAGGAGAAGTATGGAAGGCTGAGCATATACTTCTCATGAGGGAACGATATTTAACTGAGTGCCATTTGAGCCCTCCATGAGTCCCAGTCTACTTAAATTTGTGTGAAAAGGCTTTTCACATTGCAAGAATTTCCAGGATTGTAATAATCAGGACTGGCAACAACCATGGGAACTGCTCTGGAGCAGGTTTATTAGTAACTAATAATGTATATATGAAAGAATTAAAGAGGCAGAGATTGGCTTTATTCTTTGACATAGTAGTTCCCAAATTTTGGATGATGGAATACTGTTGACCACTGTAAATTTTCATCTCACAATCAATGTCAGCAGCAAATTTCTCACTGGACACATGAAAAATTGAGGTGATTTCAGGGCATTGGCTGTGCAAGCACTGATCTGGCAGAAATGGGGCAATTGAGAAGGTTCGGAGTTTCCTCACATTTTAGAATGGTTTGGATTGAAAGGGACCTTAAAAATCATCTAGTTCCAACCCTTCTGCCATGGCCAGGGGCACCTTCCACTAAACCAGGTTTCTCAAAGCCCCATCCAGCCTGGCCTTGAACACTGCCAGGGATGGGCTCATGCGTGCAGTGACTGTAGCTTTGACTGAGGGCTTTATCGAACATGCCCTCAGTAGAAGTCCCTTCTTGTTTTCTTGTATTGATTGCATTGAGATGTACATTGAAAGTTGAGTGGTTGGTTATGATCCCAAATGAAGACACAGTATGTGATAATTTTGGGACTGGTCATATCCTTTCCAGCTACCCTGACTGGAAAAAACTGAGTATGTTTGCTAAATGAGATCCTTTTATTTGAGTATGCTTTTGGCGATAGAGAGATTAACTAAAGTTTTGAAGCTGTTGGATTTGTAATCCTCTAAGATCATTTCTCCTGGAGCTGCAGCATGGCTGTCTCTGCTGACACCGTGCCACTATCATGTACAAAATTGATCCTGTGTCTCCTAAGCCTGCTTCCCTACTGAGGGGCTCTCAATTTTTGTAAATGCTCCCATCTTTTCAGATTATACAGATTCTGTGAGATTACAGTTTGTCTGACTTTAAGGTGTGGTATTAAGATGTAGATAAGATGGTCACTGATACATATATATATATGTATATATATGTATATATATACCTTTTTGTAAAGAACTTTCAGATGGAGGTAAATGAAAAGAGGACATAGTAGCAGTAACTGCACTCTAGGTAACTCTTTCAGGTTTGATACTGTTTCACGTCTGCTATTTTGCATAATAGGACAAGTAGGTTTGAAACCATTGATATAAAGACACAATGATGGAAGGCATCCCCTTGTGAAGGGTGATGTTAGAATTTTATTTCAATTTGTAGGCTAAATACACATTTTAAAGGGCTCTGCACTGGCATCAGTGCCATCGAGGAGAAGAAAGACCCTAAGGAATATGCCATGTGCTGATGGATAAGAAAGAAAAGCTTTCTCTAGCAAAAAACAGACGTTTATATGATCTGTGTACATAGTGAACTATTATGTATTTGAGAGCAAATCTGTGACAAAGAAGAAATTTAGAGAAAGAGTACATCTAGCTAAAAGTCTCTCTTGCATTCTTTTTGCTCAAATATGCAGCAAAATCACATGTAAAGTTTTAAAAATTTATTCATGTGTTAATTTTACTGTGTGTTTTTTAGCTCTGCTTCAAAATTTAAGTTGAATTGCTAAATCACAGAGCACAAATACCAAGTAAAGGTAATGATCACATTTCTTAAAGAAAATGTTTTGTGGTTTAGGATGTCTCACTTTGGACAATGGTGAGAAAGAATTTGCTTGAGTGAGCAGCAACTCCAGTTAGCTTGGGAATATTGCTGGCTTTTTATCTATCATTACTTTTCTAGTCTTTTTTTCCTCTTTTCTTTTTCTTTTTTATATTTTCCTGTCATGCAAAACTTTCTCTCAGAGAAGTAATTTTTTATGGTTTTGTTGCATGGCAGGTACAAGAATGTACTCTTAATGTAGCTATATTCAATTTTGTAAGATATTTTTTCCTTTAATGTTGAATCCTTATAAAAATGCAGTCTGAGACTGTATAATTTAAATATATTTTTCTATTAATTTTCTCTTTAAACAAGACTTCTATATAACATCAAGACTTAACTAGCTACTAAGATCTGAGCAGTGCCACAAAATACATCTAACTCCATCTGAACAAGAATATGTTTATAGTTACTCAGCACTCGATTTGGAATTTGGCAAGACCTTCTCCTCAAACTAGAGAACACACAGATGCAATTTCATGTTATTTAGTGGTGTGTTGTGTTCCCTTTTCTTATTTTAAATAGATCGCATGATCCTGCCAAATTTTCAACTCATTTTGTTTCTCTAATCTTTGCAAGTGAACTATTTATATAATATACATAATGGCTAAAATTACTATTTAATTTCAAGTCCCTCTGAAACATAAAGTAATAAAATACATACAGCTTAAAATGAGAAATCAAATAGAGATGGATCAGCATTTTAAAATGTTTCTTTCTCCTTTTCTTTTTTTTTTCTTTGAAAGAGCACAGAACCAGCAAAGCCATGTCTTATGCATGGCACTGGAGAACAATGGAATAATGCTGACTGCAAGCACTTACTACATGATTCTTTCCCAATTTGGACACAACGTCTTGGTGGAGGGGAGCTGCAAGCATTCTGAAGAACAGGATCATTTGGAATGTGAAATGATCTTGAGAAGTCAGAGAATAGTGTATAAATCAGGATGAAAAAGTACCAAGTATTATCCATAAGCAGAAATAATGGGTACAGAGGACAAGAAAATGCTAGATAAAGTATGAAAATATCTGCAAGTTGAAGTGCTAACCATGAAAACCAGTGTCATGCTGTGGGGATAGAAGCAAAAGCTTTATCAGGATATGAAACCAAAAGCATTGCCCACTCTTAGGTGAGGCATCAGCTGGAATGTTGTGGCCTCCTTAGGGCATATGTCTGGAAAGACCTTGGCCAGGAAGGGAGAACGTGGAGAAGGAGTGCAGGAAAAAAATTTGAAAGTATAATTTCTGGGCTGGGAGGGTGTGTGTGCAAAAAAATTAGAAGAATTTGGTCTGTTGAGTGTAGAGAAGGAAAGCGATAGCAGTTCTCAAATCCTTAGGGAGTTGTTTGCAAGATGAATGCAATCTGTTGTTTTCTGTGTCCATACAGATGTGACAAGGAGATTATATTATACATTACCATGGCCAACTAATGAAAAAGATGGTTAAAAAGCTTGATTTAAGTGTGCCTAGATGCCTGGTAGAAGCTGTCACTAAAATATTTTAAAACAGATTTGACATTCATCTGTCAGAAATTGTTTAGATTTAGTTAAAATTGACTTAGATCTTTCAATCAATAGAGGTATTGTTTTGAAAATTGTATCAGTTTTTACATTGTTCTACACTTCCGTTATCACTAAAGAGAAAATAATTTTTTGACCCCTTCTGTTCTGTCATGGAAATCTGTAAATGCTTAATTAAGTAATCAATTTTTTTTTTAATCTTACAGATGCTCTGTCATTTTTACTTGTATTGTCCCATTCCAGTTTTGGAATGTAGGCTTTGACAGTCTCTTCTTTTTTTCCACTTTAGCTCTCATTTACTTTGTCACCTCTGTATCTTTGTATTTACTCTGTTTCCCTGCTGTGAAATATATGTTTTGTAGCTTTGCTTGCAAGCACCTTGCATTCCTTGAATGTACTATCCCGCCTGCTTTTCTTTGCTATTTCCAGCACCCTCATTCTTTGTTCTCTCACTTGTTTTTGTCTGTTTCTTTTCTATATTTTTCTTTAGTTTTTAGTACGTACAAAATCTGATCCTTTTCTCTTTTACCTGTGTATGTTTTAATGATGAAATAGTAAAGTTCAGGACCCTGACAAAATAGTTTCACGGAAAGGTTATGAAGCAAATGACAGCAGTCACTGTAGGGACCCTCCAAGTTTTTGTATATCTAAGAAAACAAAGTATATGCTCTCAGTATATATAGTCTGCCAGTGCGTGTACTCCAGTAGCTTTTGTCTTTTCCAACCAGATTTGACAGATGGCTAGGAGTCTCAAAGATGGTAAATTCTTCCAAGTTTCATGAAAATTGGCAGACCCAAATTATTTCCTGATCTGAAAGAAAGAAGTTATAAGTTAGCCCTTTACATACTCTGTAGGGTAGCAGTCAGCTGGCTGATTGACACATCTTGAATAGCCAGCCAAGCTCCAAAATAATCCTGTGCACATGCCCAGAAGGGAATAGCAGGGGAAGCTAGGTTGGTCAGGCTCAGTGACACTGGGCTTCTGTGAGGGAGTGTCGCACATGTACCTACGGGAAACCAGGCTTCACTGATTCTTATCAACACGGGAATGTTACAAAATGTTTTTAGGATTGTTTCTCTGTTATTTGCAACAGCCATGAGACATCTTGTTAAAAACAGTGATTATTTCAAATGATATGAGCTTTCATTCATCCATCCATTATTCTTGTTTTATCATAAATTTCTTTTGAGAACCTGTCATATCTTTCAAAATTTGTGTGGATAGTTCCACAAGTTCACTGAGACCTTGGCCCATTCATATTGAGAAGGGTCTGAGGAGATAAGGTAAACTGAAAATTTTATTGTTGGTACTGCAAGTTAGAAACATTACACTGTGTGCTAAACAAATTATTGCACTTCTACTTTGCATTTCTTTGCAATACATTGGATGATTTCAGATTTTTGTTGAATGTATGTGATGACTTAAGAAAAAACTTTTGGGTTTCCAAGACTTAAAGTTTTCAAGCAGAGATGGTCTGTGCTGATGTTAACTATGATTGTCTCTTTATCTGTTACCAAACTCTGAAATTATGTTTGCTTGTATTTCTGAATATTAAAATGAAAGGTACTGATGATAATAACCTTGATAAATATAAGGTAGCTCTGAAACAGCACAATCAGTTCTAAACTATTGAGCAAACAAAGCTAGAGAAGGGAAACGGTGAAAGAATTCTAGTTCTGAAACAAAAACATAGAAATCCCCCTGTCCTACTGCTGATGTGTCCCATGGGGTTGTGGGATTGTTTTGGGGTGGGGATTTTATGAGACATTTAAGATTCATTCTGGGAGCTGATAAGGAAGTGGAGAGGAATTTGTAGATAACTCATAGGCTGGTTGAATTGAGTTAATTTGTTCCTGCTGAATGCGTGTTTTTTAATGCTGCTGAGAAAATTATGCTGTTGTAAGACTGAGTGTCAGCATGCCTAGAGTGCTTTTGCCTTTTTTACTATTTCTTGAAACTAAAGACACACATAAATTTATCCTTATTCAATGTGAACCTCATTACAAGTGATAAAAACAAAATAAGTATGTCCCAGGCTTTTGGGTGTGTTTATTTTTGCTGGTTTCTATCGCTCTTTCTGGATGTTTGACTAATAATATATTTATTATTCTAAAATAATAATTTGAATTTTATGACAACAACAGAACTGGCTTAATTATCTATATAAAAAGATAACTTAAACAGTACTTAGCTAATGGTTTAATAGAATGCAAGAAAATATACTCTAATTATAAAAGAAAAGCAAATGAATGAATTAAACAAGAATATGTTGTGTTATGTCTATAAATACTCAATCTCATTTTTTGTTTCTTCATTACTCTATTTTTAAAAAATGGAGTTAAGAAGTGTCTTCATTTCTAATGCTCAGAATAAGAGATGTGATTTGTATGAACATATGCAGCAATTATGCCAAAACTAAATTTCTTCCGTTCTGTGGTTACTATGGTAATGAAAAGTCACTGTATTTCATTTAGACATATACAATAGAATAAAAGATGGTAGATTTAAGATTTAATAGTATTTGCAAAAAATATTGTGCAATACTGTGTATTTTAATTATGTGTAAGGGGATGGATCAAATAACTAACATGCTTAGTAGCATGAACATTGGTACTAATCATATTTAAAACGTATTCGGATGATTCTTGTGGTAATGGCATCTTGGATGCTCATTTCTAACAATCACATTATGGTTTTTTGCTTGAGCATGGAGATTGCTCCTGCTACTGTCAGGTCTCTTTGACCTCCCAAGAATAAAGAAGATGACAGCAGTTCTCCTGTTGTTTGGTTTCTGGCCTTGGAATGTATGAGGAGGGACACTGAAACAGAAGATTGGGTAGCATCTTTAGTCACAGATAGTTATATTTTTTGTGAACCCATCTCACAGAATGTGCTCTCAGTCTTAAGGTATTTATTTTCTCAATTCATCTTGGTAGAAGTATAATTCCTCTTTTCCGATTCATGACAGAAAAGTGGAATTCAAGGATGTATAGAGAAAGAAAAGTGGGACATTCATGACTATGGCACAGAATACTTGGATTTAGTACCCTTATATATTATAAATTTCCAGTGTTCTTGATTTTCACCCTATGTCTTTGTCTGTGGGTTGGTTGCTTTGTTTGTTTAGAGTTCAGAGTTGCACTAAGGTGTGTGGAAAAAGGATAGGTGTTGGTATATTTGAAGTGCTGAAAAATTATTTCTGTTACAGTAAAGTACCAAGAAAGTAATTAAAATGTTGTATGTGTTTGCTTTAATTATATTCATATTCAATAATAAATATGAGGTACAAAGATTTTTAAAAATATGTAAATATGCGTATCTGATGAAAGATTCACAATGCTTATTTTACTTCTTTTTTTACAGAGTTGCGTAGAATTACTTAAAAGTTGTTATGTAGTAATATGATTAAAGTACTGGTTATTTTCATCAAAGTGAAAATGTTTGTACAAATTCTGTAAAACTGTGCAGCGTAACCATTCCCTAAGGTCAGAGGCATATGCTACAAAATTATGAGTGCTGACTCACTGGATTTGGCTTATTTTTTTCTGTATAAGACAATATAAAATATTTTTTGCTTATATTTTGATAGCTACAGCTGTGAAGAGAAACAGTGTAATATTTAGATGTATTGAGGTTAAGATTGTCAACAGATACTAAGTGAAATGTGTGTTGACTAATTTATTTTTTCATTCCTCATATTGAAATAATTTTTTTGTTATCAGCTGTAGATTTGTCCAGTATCTTTTCTCTCAATGTGTTGTTTTGCACAGTGGAATCCATCATTGTGTTGTGTAACTGATTGCTTATCAGGCAAGGGATGTTCTCACTTTTTCTTAACGCATGCTCACATATTAAGTCATAGTCTGTTCATACCTTGCCCTGGATATATTACTGGCTATATAAGGAACAACAGATTGAACTGTTTTCTTCTGGATTTCATCTTTTCATATGTAGTATTTCTCTCATCTTTCCTCCTTTCTCTAGAGCCATTCTGTCAATGCCTTTTAAAAAATTTTTATACTTACTAAGAATTTCAGATTCTTTTGTACTCCTTGTTGGAGCTAGTATGGTCCATCTGGTCTGACTGTCAGGATGAGCCTTTAGGAGATTCCAATTTCACTTTGAAGAGTCCAAGAAGCTGACATGCTGTCACAGATACAGTTAAAAATTCCTGCTTGACAAATTGATACATTTCTTTGAACAGCACTGAATCCCGCCATTGAAAATAATTGATTCATAAAATTTAAAAAGCCATCAAACTTTAAAAAAAGAAACAAAGATGCAAATGACATGCGAGGATGACTCATATAATGCATTTTCCATATATTTCCTGGGGAGAGTTGCATAGTTGAAGATATGGTGACTTGAAGCTTTGTTTTATGTATTATAATTTTGATTTAAAAACACTTTTCCCTTAGCTTTATTTTGAAAAGTATTTCGTTTTCTTGGTAGTGCCCAGAGCTTCGTAGCCAGTTAGTTTGTTATGGTAACAGAGCAATAATGCTGTCTGCATTGCAGTGTGTGGGAGCAAGTGTCAAGGGTCAGCCATGGATTCAGCATTTCTTCTGGCAAGCTTGGCACGCTTACACTCTCCTAACATTTCTTTGGAACAGTCTTGAGTTCGAGTTTGGTGGATCAATAAACTGACGTGTGAAGAATGTGAAGTGCATATTTTGATCTTGCTCTTTGTTTTCTCTGACTATCTCTTAGACAACTATTTTCCATTTCAGAGAACTTGGAATAAACATATCTCTATTTTTCCTTAGTATTTCTTAAAAGAATACAAATTGCTAAAATCTATAATCTATCTGATTTTTTTTTCAGTATTTTGCATCAATGAAGACTGTAATACAGGTGTGGGGTATTTTTGCTTTTTTACTAGTCATTTTTGTAGGTTGATAATTCAGTTGGAAACTACAATTTGCTAAGGACCTCTAATATGCCAATTGTACCATGCAGAAAGTGTCTGCCTGGAAAAGTGATAAAGTATTTTGGTAAATTACCTTAATTTGTGGACCTGAGGTTTAACTGCTTAAGCTTTCAGCCGGTATTATTTTCTGAATTTTTTAAATTATAAATAAATAATATTGGGGATTTTATCATCACGAATCTGAGTTAAGCATTTACATGCAAATAAGTAGATTTTTTTCCTCTCTTATATGTCTTCTGTCCACTGAAATAACAATGTTTCAGGCTACAAGCTTATGAACCTCCCTTCTACTGATAGTTTCCTAGTTAAAATTCATCTCATAAGTTATCCATTTTGTTTTCATGTTTTCCAGTTGGTGGTGGTTACCGCTATCATGATAGGATCACAAATAATGTGGATAATTTAAAAAGCCAGGTCACATAGTTTGCAATCGGGTTGTTTTCATTCTTATTTGCTTTTTAAATGTAATTTCATTACTTACATGGGATCCACTCTGTAATTTGTAATGACATCAACTGTTTAGTTCCTGCATTTCCCTTAGTAGGAAAAGTGAAAATGGATTTGCTAAGCTCTAAAAATATATTTGATACTTATCACTGATTTATTCCACTTTATATTTCTAATTTTTTTTTCATAAAGGGATTAGAAGACTTGCATGTAAAATTACTTGCATCTACCAAGGAAGACCAAAGCAGTAGAAGACCAATGTTTTTTAATTAAAGCTTTTCAAAAATCTTATTTTTTAAAAATGGCTATATTGTTAGTTGCATGAGTGATGTAAACAGAATAAATATACTTAAATAACAGTAGAAGCAACAAAGTGAAACTAATGCCGGTCTTAAAATCTGAACTTCTGTCTTGGGCTTCAGAGTACAAGAAAGATACAAAGTCTATTTAGGCTTTGCTAGGATTGTGCTATGAGGGCATGCTGTGAAGGTCTCTGGCTCTAAAAACAGGCAGATCAAGGGTCTAGGAAATAGATTTTGTTATCCATTTTCATGGGCTGTCTTTTCAAACAAAATACTGCAAACCATTTCTTCCATTCAAGTACATCTGTTTACGATAAAGTTATGTTAAAAGAGCCTTATGTAATGTAGAGGCTGTTAATGTTTTAGGCTGGCACTCTAATTAATTAAAACATTGAGATTATTCTTTGAAAAAAACCCCAACAAACAAATCTACAGACTGTATATGAAGGCTGTCTGGTTCTCTTTTACTGTTTAATCTCTATTGCTGTTGTTATTTTTGGTCCATCTCCAAGGCACATTGAAGTATTGTATCCCCCTGAACTTAATTAGGTTAATGTTTCATGTTTGTAGGACAGCTTCTCAGATTTTTTAATAGCTCTAGTGCTAGGTTTCAGTATCTTGTTCTGGTTCCTGACACCTTTCATTAGTGACCTCTGCAATCAAATTCCTGTGCTGTGTATTAACTCAATAGTTAACATTCAGTAGTGTGACAGAGCATCATTTATTTATGTAGCTATAAGGCTTAAAGAGTTTAAAGAAAACATAATTCTGAAATCCGCGTGTTCTCATAAAACAGTTCATTTATGTCATGTAGCTTTGAATTCCCATCACAGGAGTTACTGTTCTGGAACTTCACCCCTTCATGAGGTGGAAGCAAACATTTGCTGGAACTAAGTATTGTGTACATAAGAGTAGTCTAAGCTTGTCTCTAAGTCCTTGTGACCTTTTCGATTTTGCTCTGGGTGTTTCTATAGTAGCTGCCACATTTGCCTTTTTGGATTGTGATATTTTTTCTGTTTGGACAAAATCCTTGCTGAGGACTAATGTAAAATCATATGAATCAATTCATTTGGGATTAATTATGTAAAATTAGTTATAGCGAATTGTATTTTGACCCTAGCCCTCTTTATAATATCTCATTTCTTTGAAATTATTCCTTCATATTCTTCAAGCATTTTTTAATCTCCCTCCTCATGTTTGACATTGTATTAAAAAAGGAGTAAGAGTTAGAGCAAATTTTGTGCACAATAATAGTTGTAGCTGTTACATTCTGTGTTAGTAATTTTCAAGACCAAAGCTAACACAGCTGAAAATTAAATGAAGAGAATCAGGTATGACAAAATCTGATATCAGCCTGCAGATGATGTTTAGTAGCCTTCTGTATTATCTTTCTTTCTCCAGACAAGAATAAGTGGAAAGTCACAAGGCAACATAGCTGTGCTTTTGTAAATAGTCCATTACCCTGTATTAACAAAGTTATTAATCATATTCAAGAATTAGAATTAAAGGAGGAAAAATGCTTCCAACTGGGGCATTCATGGTACATTTTTATCCTTACAGGAACAGATACATAGTTAATTAGGATTACTGTGTTGGTTTTTTAAAATTTAATTTCATATGATATGTCCTCCCCAAAATAGTGCCTGAGAATTTAATTTACTAGTCATAATATGTTTTTCATCTACTTAACAGTTTTGGCAAATGAAAATATTTTATTGCTATCAGTAGAACACAATATCATAATGTAATATCCTTATATCATAAAGATTAATAGATTAATGCATAATGCTTCAGAGTCAAGCTGATTTAGTGATATAATCTGTAAAATAGTTTTTGTTACTAGCCTTGAATAGAGAGTCAAATGCAGCAGTGTGCCATTTTCTGTCATTTATAGTAAGCAATGTTTTTTCATGAACACTACTTAAGAATTCCTTGATTGAAAGGTTTCTTTGTTATAGAAAGACAAGATTGAAAATGTTATGATTCTTTCTCTAGCAGTACATGATGTTTTCCTAGTCTATATGGATTCACAGAAATGAATAGAAATAAGAATAAAGGAAACATAAAAAGATGGGTAGGTAGATGACGAAACAATCCAATAAATATATCATTTTAAAGTGTTGTAAAATCTTCCCATTAACCTCTGAGAACATGATTAGTGTAATTTAAATAATTCACTTTTACTGGAAAAGTGTTTTCCAAATGTTAATAAATTTTGCATATGTCTACACTGCAGCAAGAAGATCTGATAGCTGCCCTCACAGACAAGTTATATTTAAATAATTTATCTGCAATACTGGCAGTAAAGTCATCATAGCAGCACATCAGGAAAGCTGTTTTAGATTAGTATTCCACAAATGCTGTTAAATACTCTGCAGGGAAATTTCTGCAACTGCAGTAGAGATGCTACAAGAATCTAAGGTGCGTGAACTACAGTCACATCTAGATTTACAGTATAGACATCAATTTGATTGGAAAATTTATATTGCCTCTTTCACCTTTATTTAAAATGTTATGAGAACAGTGAAATTGTTTCAATGTTATAGTTTGTCATCAATATACTTGAATTGGATAAGCATTGACATGTCCAGGTGTTTATTCATTTTGTTGTTAGCTTAAATTGTTTCTGTTAGTCTTGTGTGTATTTTCCAGATCTCTTCTAAGCTCTTGTTACTTAACATACAGAGGTTTAAAATATTCTGAAGCCTTTGGATGGCAACATTATTATAACTATGAGTTAAAAGGAGAAAAGGTAGGGTTGCGATAAAAAGAATATTTCATTAATGCTCTTAAAAATAAGAATTAGGCATTTCTAATGAAATAACTATACTACAAATATAGAGGGGTTTGATTTTAATAGTTTACATATGAATTTATTTATATATTTGATAATAAATTATTTCTAGCTATATGTCCAGTTCACATGGAATACAATACACTCCAGGTATATTTCAAAGGCAAAAACTCAGAAAGTACACAAAATAAGCCTGAATCTGTCACTTTAAATTTTTCATGATGCAGGGTACCTTATGGTGTAGTTCTAGTTACATTCGCCTCTTCAAACTCCTCTTTTAATCTTTGTATCTCATGCACTGAGCTTGTTGTCCTGGCTGTTTTGCTCAAAAAACCCTGTATTTCCCTGCATTTTTTACTTCATGTCAGATACACCTATTGAGATATTTTATGTTTGCCTACTTATCTAATTCTTGTTTATCAAACTACTGTTTCTGTATCTAATTTGATAGCTCTTCAGGTCCCAGTTTTCCTGTTCAATGCCTTGCTGTTTTCCATTACAGCACAGATTTTTTTTTCCTATTCCCTGTGCTTTTGATGTATTTTATGTTGATCTAGGAAGGCTTCAATAGTATTTCTCTTAGTCTGTTTCTGGCATAGGCTTTTTGTCCCCTATATCTTCATGGCAAAGAGATTTTTTTGTGGAGTTCTTCCGAATAGAGTTCTTTCAAATTTATGTATGCTCAAGGTCTGGATGTGTGGATGATGTAACCCTGTGACCACGGGTTTTGTTCCATCTTAGCTGCGTATGAATGACCCATATGTGCTCTCGAAGCCTCATGTGTGGACATTAGTGGGTGGTAGTTATCTTGCCTCCCCTGGTTATCAACTCCAATAGGATAATGAGCCTTTTAAGTGCTCATTGCAATGATTTGCTTGTGTTCTTAACCTCTTGTGTTACTTCTTTTCCATTCTTGCTTGCAGATTAATTTTGTTCCCTGGTATATGTCTTATGTAAATGATATGAGTATCCTATGAAATCTGTGTGTATCATCTGTCAAGCTGAAAGTCACATACATTTAAATGATATATTAAGTACTGTTAAGTCATCCTATTTGCAAGAAGATAATTTGCATGTCTGTATTTAGATCCATACTGTATTTTAACCCTTCGTGGGTTTGAACCAACTAAACTAGTTACGTTCGGTGTTGGAAACTCCAGAATTTTTTCATTTAATTTCTTTAGTAAAAGAAAGAACTGCATTGCTGTTACAGGATATTTGTTATATACTCCCCAAAAATAATTCTGTTTCATATAGATTGCATCTTTAGTCAGAATATACATTTTTAAATTAAATTTTAAATATTAAAGAGATTGTGTGCATATTTTTAAACCAGTGTGTAACCTTTTAAGTACTACTAGCCTGAGGCAATCCCAACTGCAGTAAATTGTGTGATAAAATTTCTGTTGATAGCAGTAAGACCAAAATTTCACTGAAGATTCTTTAGTAGTTTTCCTTCTTTTAAATGCTTGTGGGTTTTAATCAAAATTATTTAGGGAATAATAGACCACGGAATCAAAAGAGAAATGTTTTGGACTCTTGATTATACAACTCCCATTTTTTGTAGATCAGGACAATTGGTGATGACCTCAAAAACCTTTTATCAAAAAAACCCCCAAACCAGACATTTTTCATAGCCAAATGTCACAGAATGGAATGATTATTTGGTGTATCACAAGTATAACAGTGCTGTTGAGATATTATACTGAATATTCTTAGAACTCCAAAGACTTTAATGAATTAATTTAAACTTACTTAGAAAAATTTAATTAAATAATTATTCCTGACAAAATTGTGATCATTAGGAACTTGTACTGTTATTTGGAGATTACTTACCCAAGCAAAGACACAAAGACAAAAGGTTTTGTGCCATCTATATTGACACATTTTTGCTGTGCTTTGCATTGGAAATAAGCTGGAGAAAGATGCTATTGAACGTGAAAGTTGTGTTTGTAGCCAGTTGTGCTTGCCTTGATATATGTGAAGAGTCAGCTTTATCCTGAGAAAGGAGTTGGAATTAAGAGTGTGTGTTTAAGCCTTCATAAGGAACAATTATAATGTATTTTTAAATACAGAAATGTAACCAATTGTGCTTCCTGTGAGCAGGCCAACTTTGTGTAGAGAATGAAGCTCAACTAAAGAGCATATGATTAAGCTTTCATGAAAAAATATTTCTAATGTATTTTTAAAGACGGCAAAGACATTAACTTTGAAGCAGGAAACAGAAGCTTTGCTATTGGAAGTTGCTGAGCTAATTAAGCAGCTGAAGACTGATCATGAAGAGGGAGAAAAAGCTTTGGAGTTGGAGAAATAGTGAAGGAACAAGCTTGGTGTGAAAATTGCTTGTATGTCACTTTGGAGGCTTCAACAACTTCTCACAGCCATGCAAAAAGGTATTGATATTGAAACTAAGAACATTTGTAGTTTTTCAGTCAGTTCATTGCCAAAAGTAAAAATCTAAATATGGTTCTAGTTGTGTTTACTGTGATAGGATTACAGTATTTATTCTTCTGAGTTTGGTACACTTGAATAAATACCTTGGAAAAAAGTGGGAAGTACTATGAAATGTTCAGCATTTTCTGAGAAATAATGTAAGACTAGACAAGACAAGTAAAAATGATAATAAATACTTAGTTTGGGGCAAGAAATAAGAAGCTGAAACATAACTATAAAATAGCGCATTTGAGTTAAGCTACAGATTAAACCAGAAAGGAACAAATAATTTGTTTTGAGAAAAATTAAAATGCGATAAATTTGTAAAAAGTTCTCACATATTTAATACAAATTGTTTGAAATAACCATTGATAGATATCCTTAAAAATCCTAGATTCTGAGGATTTTTCCATTACCTTTTGTATGTATCTACACAAAATTAAAGAAAAAAGGGAGGGGGTTGGGAAAGGAGCTACTTAGCAGTTTGTTGTTTGTGTTCTGGCTCATGGGCAAAGGCAGGTACTGTCTGAACCTAGGCTTTAGAAAAGTAGCGTAATTAGTCACAATAGGTTGCGGGGTGTAAAATCGTGGTTGTACTTGGGTGCATATTCTGGTGCACATCACCCAGAGATTTTTGACAAATATCTCACAGTCCAGAGTGTGGTGACAGTGCAGGAGTCCTCCATAACTGTGTTTACTGATGGGTAAGAATGCATTTAGCAAAGAACAGTGTGTAATGGAGGTGAGCCACTTGTTTATTCCCAAATGCCTTCTACCCCCATGCCTGAAGGCAAAATGTCAAATAGTGCACATCCCTAACAACATATGAGAAAAATGTTTGTTTTCTTTAGCCAATGGTTAACTCTTGACTTGGAAATTAGAAACCTGTGTTAAGGTGCTCCCAGTTTGCAGAGACTGCTCGTCTTAAAAGCAATTGTGTCTGATGTCCTGAAAACAGAGGAGGAGATTGAATAAAGACTCTGAACTAAAAATCTCTGACAGGTTAGAGAATGCTTCTGGGAGCAAGTCCTGTGTCACTGAAAGGTCAATTTTACAGAAGTAAAGAACTGCAAACATAGTAGCTCAAGATTTGAGCTGCAGAAGTGTTATCTTTTACTTTTTGATGTTCTTACCTGCAGTGATGTAGCTGTAAATGATCTTTGTGTGTTGCTATATATTTCTCTCACTTTTTCTTTACTGTTTAGCATTTTCTTTAAATATCAAAAGTTTAGAATTGTAGAATATAATTAGCACATTTTCAGTTCTGTTAATATAAGCAATGATGCAGCATTTTTTTAAAGGTGAAAGAAACCAGCATGAAGTTTGGCTGTGAAAATTAACCAATTTCTTCTCCCTTGATTTATCAGTGGGCTATGCAGTATGATGTCATGTCCTTGGAGTAAATTTTGTAAATTTCAGGATTATAACTTTTCATAGTGTTATCTTTAAGACCAAAAAATGCTAACATGGAATTTAGGATAAAGACCCTCAGGGATGTTATAATTATCCTTGATCAAGGTATTACAAACCCAGGATATTAATTAAGAGTTTGCATGACCCATTCAGAATAGACATTGAATCCTGTTATTTCTTCAGACTTACCTTGACTTCCTTTATTCCTAGTTCCTGCTGCATCTCTGTCCTGTAGCACACTCAGGTAATTACATTGATGTAACCTATCTTCAGAAATTACCTTCTCTGAAATAGAACAAAAATCCAATATAAACCACATTTTATTCATCTTAATGTTAGGCATAACTTTGTACAATGTAGAAAAGCCAACTGTTCTTGCAAGATCTCTCTAACTTTTCGAAACAATGAAATAATAATTTTGCAAATCTCTGATTTATATTTTGTTAACGTAGCAAGACATTGTCTGTTAAGGGATTGCATTGAATATTCCACAGGTACTTCTCAGAGGTAGATTGCTTTTTACATCAGTAAAATGTGCCTCCCTCTGTCAAATTTGTGTCAAAGTTTACTGCTCTTGAGATACTACATGTTTGTTTTTTTCTCATCTGATACTCTTTCTTTACTTTCCGCAGTTTCATACCAATGCATTTTCCATCAGCTGCTGCAGAATACCACCCCTAATAAGCTTTTTTTTCCAGAAAATTAAATCATGTTGTTATTCATCAACCAGTGGTCTAGTCACATATTTTCTTGTAAAGACCCATAGGAAATTTATGCAAAAGTCAGAAAAGTAAATGCAGCAAACTGAATTAAGACTGACATACTTCTGTGTGGAAACAAGAATATGTTTTGTTTGTCAGCTTTGAGTTTGTATCTTTAGTGTAGCTTTCCTGAAACCACTTTTGGTTCGGGAAGTGTCCCTGAACTGAAAACAGTTTTTGTATCAAGAGGATGTGGGATCTGTACTTGCCCTGTTCTTCCTCTGCACCAACATATGTCATACATCAACATAGCTGGAGGCTAGGAAGCTCGGTAGAGCTGTTCTTGTGTCATCATAGCCTCCTCTACATATGCCTTAAGGCGAGGTGTTTTCATTTCCTTCATAAAAACAAAACCACTCCTGCCTTTGAACATTTGCTTGACTTATGTACTAGGATAATTAGGTATGAATTTATAAACCAGCTTCATTCCTAATGCAATATTTGGTGGTCTTTTATCATCAATGTCCTTTCTTGGCCTTCAAAGTAATTTACAGCAAAATTTTGCAAGTCTTAGCATTATGACAAGGTATTTCCTAATCTCACTAGGTATTTGTGGTGTCATTCAGATACTCACATTTTGTTATGCTAATTATCTTTTTAACAGAATAAGAAATGTGTGTTCAAGATATCTTGGAGCTACGATGGCATTTTGATTGTAAAAACTGTCAGCTTTCCGCAGGTACAAAACCAAATACATAAGAAATAGCAGAGAGATTTGGGAGGAAATAGACTTTGTGAAGAAACACAGCCCTCTGCTGGAAGAAAAGCTGACTCCAAGGGCAAAGCTGTGAAGGATGTACGAAAAGGTAAATTCAAATCATACAAATATGTTTCTTTTAGAACCTTTCCACTACATGGGTGCCCTTTTAGAGAGCAGCAGTCTTTTGGAAGCACCAAAGTCTGCTTTACATTCTGTGTGCCTGTACCACTACATACAGGCACTGAGTGCAGAGTCTGGGGACGATAATGCTGTTAGCCTTTCATAAATGTCTCTTAAGCATACATGGAATGTGATTCTGACTTTGTAAGATGATTTCATGTGGGATTTTTCCTGGGAAATGTAGAAGCCACGTATCTGATATTTGCATTGATTCTTCTCACATTTCTCACAGACATCTGAGTTTCAGAATATGGGGACATCAGAAACTGTAAAAAAAAAGTTTACAAGATTCAATTACTCTTAAGTGCTGATGTACATTTTCCCTAATGATTTGCTTATGGTATTTATTGGTTGCAATATTGATAATAACTTACTATTTTTTTAATAATAAATGACTAATATGGATGATGCCAGTCTAAATAATCAAAGCAGAACAAAGCTCCAGGTAGCTTAAAATTGATTTCTAAAACTGGAGGGATACTGTGTTACTTCAAGCTCAGATATTAAGAATAATTTTTTTTTCTATATATTTTCTATAATAACTTAAAAGTACAAATCTAGAGTACAATCTCTTTTTCAAGGTACTTACAGTCTGAAATGGTCTTTTTTTGGAGAAGTGATTCATAATGTTGTTTCCTTTAGTTTGTTTATTTTGAATTCAATTTTGGGGAACTCTACAATCATGTAAAAATACTTCTAAAATGAAAATGTTAATTGCCTATTGCACAAATAATGTAAGAACTATCATGAATTAGTTCTGAGTTACGAAACATATCACTGTTGTATCAGCGCTATGAGACATGCTAAAAACACTAATTAAAGATCAAGTTGGTAACATTTTTAAATTTTTTTTTCTTCTTAATGTCCTAAAATATATTCTATGCAGCTAAAATATTGAGATTTACTAAAATACAACTCATGAATTAGACTGAAAATGTTTTTTTCTAAAGGCAATTTTAAATAAATACTTCCTTTTCTGAGGGTTTTTTTCTTTCTTTCCAAAAATTGTCATATCATAAGACAGATTTATTGTTACTGTGTTTATATGTCTTTAAATATATGTATTTATCTTACTTTTATATTTCATTTCAACAGAATTTTTAAATGTCAAATAAATTATCTGCGACTTCTGTTGTGCTTTGATTTAACTGTTTGTTGCTCAAGTTAGGGTTTTCCTCCCATGATCTTCAAAAAGTAGCTGATAGTTATCTTTGCAATTAAAACAATTATTTAATTTTGAATCTCCAGTTTTTAATATCCAGAGAACTAGTTTAAGCAGTGAAGTTAAACTAAATTATAATAAAGATTTTATATCATGTTATTTGTGTATATTTGTAGTATTTTAAAAAGCGGAGACAACAGATGTGCATATCTCTATTTGAGAGTTGTTACAAACTGAGCGCCCCGATATTATTTATCCCATTAAAAATATGGTCATTGTCTGCATTGTCTACAATGGCTGCACAGCCTCTAGGAGATGTTTCAGTGATGATTTTGTCAGGTTACTGAGTGAAACCTCAGTGGCTTCTTTGCACATTATTTCTGTCTTTCTGCTCCAGAGGTCACTATCTTCCCACGAACGTAGCCACCTTTTCAAAATAACTCCAAAGTTCTGTGAAAGCCCTCTTGCTAGCATTTCTTTAAATTATGCAATTTTACAACACATTCTGTTGTCTTTCCCTGGGACTTCATCTTTAAACATCAATCTTTAAACTGACAAGGATCAGACAAATCTTGGAATTGTCTTTTATTTCAAACATTGTGTATGCTTTTTATATAAAATCTTTCAGAAAACTTGTTTTATTTTCTTAGACATTGAAAATATGCAATGATGTTCATTGTGAACATAGAAACACAAAAGACAGTGAAAATAATTTATGAAGAATCTGGAAAGAAAATGCACGTTTGTATGATAAATTTAAATATGCTGAGATGCTATTGAGTCAATACAAGTAAGAGCTATCCCCTGTGGTATTTTCTGTTGGTTTTAATAGTGTCAATCAAACTAGAGAAAATTTGCTTTTAGAAATAATTTTAAATTTTCTTGGTTTTTCCTTCAATTAAAATAATAGAATTATACATAAGGGTTTCCCTTTTTTGTCTTAGTTTACATTAGCAGAATAAGAAAGACACCATGTCTAGAATTATACCCAAATGGAAATTTCCATGAATCAAGTCCTAAAGCATGCACTTTTTGCCTTATATTGTTTGCTTATAAATTTTTAATCCCTTTGACAGAACCTTTTGCTATCATTATTACTGACTGTACAAATTACGGGAATTTATCAAAATACATTTTCTACCTTTGTTTAAACAAACCAACACAATTACTTTATTGGATTGCAAGGTAGTTTCTATATGGCAGTGACTTATGTTAGAGTTTCCTCGCTGTAACCTCTTGTCAAGTTATTAACCCTTGGATTATCAAGTTGAGCTATAGCAACAATAGCCACTAATGGCCAGTCACTGATAAATAATCCCTCCTTTCTATCTCTGAATGTACAGACAAAAAGTCAGTACCAAGAATAACTGTGCCAAAGAACAAAAATATCAAGTATTTGATGTTCGGTAGGAGGTTACACTCGACTTTGCTGGATATGTCTATGGCTCATTGCCAGCTTTTATCTGGCAAAGTAGCAAGTGACACAGCGGCCTCTTCTTTTTCACTTGAGATGAGGAAAGCTCACAGGCATAATTGAAAGGCAGCAATAAATTTTTGAAATAACCTGAGTGGCCGTAGCAGATATTTCTGTACTGCAGCCAGGTGACAGCAACTGTTCTTCAAATATCAGATATTTAAAAAACTGTGCGTGGTAATTATGGAGTACATGAATTTCATAGTAAGGCATGGAATTTGGTCCATCTTATTCATTCAGAACTACCTGGGATCACTAGGAATTTGCATGCCAGTTTTATGACCCAGGTTGCGCTCTGCACTACCTGAGCTGGGTCAGCATGCACTGTTCTGATTCTCCAGAGAATTCATGTTATAATGTGCCTCATGTACAACAGTGGTTGAAAACCTGTCCTGCTCACTGATGCTTCATTCAAGGCAGTAAGAGTTATATGTGCAAACTTGTGTTCTTGGTAACCTCATTTTAGTAGATGTTAATTTCCCATCCAGTGAAATCATTGCAAGGGACTGTCCCATCTCCTATTCCCTGTTTCTTCTAAAGGATTGTTTTCATTTGAATTCACTGTAGAGTTGGTGTCATTAGTTTACCTAAGAGCTGTACAGGAGTGTTTACAGAGCTGAAGAAAAGTTTCTTGTCGCCGAATTTCTTATTTTTTAAAGAACTGAGGACTTTAAAAGAGCGTCTGTTATCTGCAGATCCATTTATCATCTCAGGTATTGCCATGTCTCTTCAAAATGAAGACACTGAAATTCTATTACCACAGGATATCTGTTTCCATACACTGATCCTTCAGATCACAGGAAGTGCTGTGAACACAGCATATTGATGCTTTGTAGAGGAGATCATTTGTAGAGGAGAATTCTGTTTATTGGACTAACAGTGGAATTTCATAAAGTTCCTGGCCACAGCATTAGACTCCTCAAAGAGATGGGCTGTCTGTGTCTATGAGACAACTGGGCGATTACAGAATGCTGTGACAGTCTTTATGCTTCCAAATACGAATGTGAGCTACAAGAGCTACTCTTACCACCAGCGCAGGTGTAATACCTGTAAGAGCTGTTATTCACTTCTGCTCAGTGAATGCCTATTTTCCAAAGGTGATTCTCATCTGTACATATCTAAGAATCTTATGCCACATGCCAACCCATCTCTGCCAAGAAATCATTGAACTCCAGAGGCTGTTACTAGCAGAAATAAACTTTGTCATTTTCATTGTTTACAAGCCAGCAGCACACAACCAGACTTTCTAAAAAGACAAAAAATAAGTTATATGAATAACTTATTGTTGTGGTTTAATCCCAATAGGCAGCTGAGCCCCACAGAGCCACTTGCTCACTTCCCTTGAGCCAAGGTGGTGTGGAGGATCAGAAGGATAAAAATGAAAAAACTCACAGATGGAAATAAGAGAAAAAGAAGAAGCTGTATACAGAAGCAAAACAAAGCAAGGAATTAATTCACCACTTCCCATGGGCAGGCCTCCATCTCCATGAAATCAGGGCTCCATCACACCTGACAGTTGCTTCAGCAGACAAGCACCATTGCTGACAAACAACCCCTTCCTCCCTGCACCCTGATATGCTGAGCATGAGGCAATATAGTGTGGGAAATCCCTGTGGTCAGCTGGGGTCAGCTGTCCTGGCTGTGTCCCCTCCCAATTCCTTGCTCACCCCCAGCCCACTCGCTGGTGGGGTGAGGTGCAGAAAATGCCTTGACTCTGTGTAAGCCCTGCTAACATCCCTATGTTATCAGCACTGTTTCCAGCACAAGACCAAAACATAGCCTCACAACCTGCAACTATGAAAAAATTAACTTTATCCCAGCCCAAACCAGTGTACGTCTATACTGCCCACTGCAATTCCTGCATTCAGTCAGTGAAATCTCTTTTGTAGGCTTGTCTACCATGAAGGCCAAAACAAAATCTTCGAGTAAATGAGTAGCTGAGAGAGTTCAGGGACCTTTTCATTTGATGTACCAAATAGGAAGAATTGTTATTCTATTTAAACTGTATGTCAACTGCTTTAGTAGTATATGGTTGAATAAAACAAGGCACACAGTAGAATTTGGGAGTAAGGTATCCTGGTTGCCTCTGTGAAAGGACCCTCTGTGAAAGGTTGCCCCTATGAAATCTCAGAGGTACATAAAGAAGAGGTCATAGCAGCTGTAGACATTATCTCTTGGTTTTAAACTTTAAATTCTTTCTTCAATAAACAATATTAATTTAAAACTTTGATTATTTTGTTTACAGTTTATGATACTCAATATGCCATAGCTAAGAGCTGCACCTGATGAAAATAATGTGAGTTGGTTGTGTTATTTCCAGTTTCTTTAGATTACAAACATCAGCAACTTTATTTCAAAAACTGATTAGTGCTCAGGACCTTGAAACACCTCCTTCAGTCCCACAGGAGTACTTGCTGCCTGCCTCAGACTCTTACAAGTTACAAAGCTTTGACACAGAAAGTAACCCTGACTTTTGCAAAACAGAGCAGTCTTACAGTGTATTTTGACCTAGGTATTATCAACATCAGGAGCTCATTACTTCGGCTAATATGACTGGTGCTTTTGATGTCTGCCAGCCAGGGAGATCTGTGCTTGCCAGTCAGAGCAGAAACCTTGGTGACATTCTTGAACAAAGGAAGGTTGCTTAGATGCAATAATCCCATTTCTTTAAGATGTTGCATCACTGTGGATCCCTTTGTCATTGACACTAAACAGCAGAACTAAAGAAGGATCACAGCTCTCTCTGCAGTAAGTTCATCCCTAATATGAGAGCAGGAGGCATCTGTGTAACATGGATTTACTCAAATGATGTTGCTTTTGAGGAGATCTGGCCTTGCGCTCGTAAAGTGTCTATGCACTTGTACTATGATACAAACTGTCTGTGTCTCAGGAAGGGTGAGTCCGTGTAGGATCAAAAAATGCATTTTTCCTCTAAGATGGATAGCTTTGCGATACTGGAAATCTAAGTGTTTCTCTGTGACTTACTTCTTTTTTCACCATGTCTAATTTTTTCCTATTTTGATCCTAACCTATACAGTGACTTTCTAAGTCTTGGCTTTATTGAGTCAGGATAATTTTGACATCATATTAGAGGTATTTATGCTAATTATATTTTATTACCTCTGAGGTAGATTCACAGTCAACACATTTGTTTTTAGTTAACTAAGATTTAACTTAATTTCAGAGCCTAGTTTGCACTCTGGAAAGACCATTAGTATATAAAAAACTAAAATTATGGTCAGATTATAGATAAAATGGAAGTATTTTATTATATAAAACCTGAGATGAGAATTTTGTAATAACACTTTTCAAAACTGGAGTGACTTCTGAAAATTACCACATAATTCTTCAATTAACATCACTGTGTATATCTAAGCAAAAGAATAGGTGTGTGAAGAGTATGAAATAATACTTGCTGTTAATCTATATGAGCCTGTGAATGCAAGCTTCACAATGTCTTCATAATGTCTGGAATTTCAATTACAGCTTAAATATGTATATAGAGATGACCTGATCAAATACTCATTAACCCCTTTGTGGGTTCCAGCTGAGAGAAATCAGAAAGCATGTACCTTGATTCTGTAACTTGTTAAGTTCATTGCAAACCTCATGTTGATTTTAATTATGGTAAAATCAGGTACTGAGTAAGATGTATTGCCAAAATGTCATGTGTTTTATTAATATGTGTTCAGATACTCTGATAATACTAAGTATTGCTTGAGGTGATTTTCTCGGGTTACACCAGAATAAAAATTGTTAAAAATTTGTTTTCTTTCCAATTTTCTTTTTTCTTCTTTTACTATTCCATTATATACCTGCTATTAAACTTTATTCCTTATTGATTCATATTTACAGAGTGTGATCAGCTGCTATTTAGTTTTTTCCTTTTGTAGGCAAATTTCTATAGTTTAGGAATCGAAGCCTTAAGGTATATGCAATAATAAATATTGCTGTGTATTGCCAACATTCTTCACTAGGCCATATTCTCTGTGACTTAAGACTTCTACTTCGTTCATTCTTCCTTTTTTCTAAAGCATTTTTCATTACTTTAAATCTTCTTTGAGAAGAATTCTGTATTTTATGACCTTTCTAAGATGTCCTGTGATTCCCTTTGATTTCTGTCATATACTTTTCTGAAATGGGTTGAAAGGTAATACGAAGAGTATTTCAAATTAAACCATGTCACTGACTTTAAGAGGGATGTATTAATTTCATTTTTCATTCTGATATTTTCCATCCCATTTTTTTCTTAATTTAACCTTCTTAGCTTCTTGAACTGTGCTGAACAGTAAAGTAGACTTTCTGGGTGTTTGTGTAAATACATAAATGTTTTTCTCAAATAGAAACAGTTAATTTAGAATTTTAAGGTGTACTTAATTTCTCGATTCTTCTTCTTTTTGAGTTTGGAAACTAAATGGTATGTGCTGTTTTGTTCCCCAGTTACTTAGTTTGTCTTGAAATTTTTCTTAAGATTTCTGTCTTGTTTTTGACCTTTTCTACTGTAATCACATTATATGCAGACTTCTAATTTCACTACTCCTGCCCTTTCGCATAATTTGTAAATATGTCAAAACAACAGATATGGGATTTTGAGATACCATCCAAATGGTATCCATCCTCCAATATATTCTTTCAATGAAAATTGATAATTGAATCTTATTTCTACATTTTTATTAATATTATAATTTTTTTATCTTGCCTTGTGACTACTTCACTTTTTAGAAGTTTTTTTGCAAGGTTTTGTTCAGTTCCCTCTAAATTCTGTCACTGTGCTATAGATTTCAGCTTTCTTAGTAGTTGTGGGGCAGTGTGGGCAGTGTTTATGGGTTTTTTGGTAGTCTTGGTGGAAACTGAGGTGCTCGAGATTGTTTCATGTGCAAGAAAGGATGTGTGGTGTTTTCCTGTAGCAGACCTTTGTTCTGAGATGCATTAAAATCTCTTTGTTCTTTTGTTCTTTTGAAAGAAGTCATAATATAATTAAAATCCCCATGATAATGCAAAGAGGTAAATGATGCCAGAAATTAATCATCTACACTGACAGAAATATGCCATGTATGTTTTCTGTTTTACCTAGCTGTATGATTTCCTTTTCATACCACATGACAGTGATGTAGATTCTTGTTCACTCGGTAACCTGTTTTGTGTGACTGTGTATTAAACTGGAAATGCTAATGATACTAGTGATTTTAGGAATACCTGCATTTCTGGGAAAAAGTCAAGTAGAAAACTCTTTTTTTTATCCCTCGGTAAAGAATTTTTTTTTGGGATTTGTGGTGGGGAGTTACTATGTTTTTTAATTTATTTTTTTTTTGGCAGCTATTTGCTAAGCTGGTAATTAAAGTTGTGCTCATATTACAGAGGAAGTAGGTCCCTTCAGCTGCCATCAGAGGAGGACTAGAAAAACGTGTAGTATCGATAGGCATGAGAAAGACAGATTTGCAGTGGCACAGGCTTGAAAGACTGCTCTGCAGTTCATACTCTTTTCTTTATGTTCAGTGCCATCACTGAGAAAATGATGAAGACTGCACGAAACCGAAAATACTGGGGCTGTTATAAATCACACGGCGCAGTCTGTGACTTGCACACACGCATTGTGGCTGATGCTGCTGTAATTTTTCATGACAGCTACGACTCGGAAAGTTGTAGCTGATGGGCAATATGAGAAGAAAATTACAGCCTATGACTGTTACATGTGTGTTGTTAGAATAATTCCAAGTACTATTTCTGTGTCTCTTTCATGGGTGGTGGGACCTAAGAAAGTAGAGGAGTTCAAAGTGCAAGGCTTCATGCTCACGCAATACACAGTCTGTGACACCTTCCAAGGTAAGTCTTCAGCACTAGTGAAATCTTGGAAGCAAGTAAAGGAAGAATGTCTCTTAAACAATCTTGTTGGAAAGACTCTTGAATTAATGATGAAGCCTCTTTATGGTTGTTTTCTGTTATCTTAATGAAGAGGGTTTTTCGGATTGTACCCCAATAGCTGTCTCTAAAACTCAGCTACTGTTGGTCTTAATTCTGCTGTGGTGGATTTATTTTGCAATTTAAGGCACACTTTGGAATATGTTATTGACCAGAACAGTTCTCTCAGGAATATGGAGGAAACTTTTTGCTGCCTGCTGCAACAATAATAAAAATAATGGGCAAACACTAGCAGCCATTATAAAATGTTTACCTGGCATGCCTCTCTTTCTTTTGCTTTTTGTCAAATCCTTTCACAGATGTAAAAAAAGGCCTTTTTTCAGCCTGTAATGAGGCCTAACCGTGTCTCACGGGGGTGTTTTCCTGACAATTGCTGTAGGTATTAGTATCTTGTTCTGTAATTATGTCAAGTTTTCCTTCTTATAATGCTGTTAAATCTGCTATTTGGAGTGAAAACAAAGTCCTTATCCCCTCCTTCAACCTTACCTTCAGTTCCTTTAAACATGAAAAATTGATGTCAGTAAAAAATTTAATTCACAAATGGCATTTGTCCACAAAATTACAGGGCAGTGGGTTGATTAAATGAGGATGACTCTGAAGCCGATTCAGCCACTAGTCAACTCCTACTTTGTTTAGTTAAGGGGTGAGACGTATGAAACAGAGCCTTACCTTCAACTACACCAAAGCCTGCTCAGAGGTCTAAACAGAAGTTGCAATGTTGGCAGGCTGTGTAAGTGCAAGTGAACTGGTAGCATGAGTAGTTTTGTCCTCTGGCAGAAATTGCATGAACCTGCCAGGGCAGATGTTTTGAAATTCTCTCATGTTTTCCTGTTCAAGAAACATAGGAGAGAATCAAAATAAATCTTTACTAATTCAGATCTGCTTTACATTTTCCTTTATGGAGAGGGACTACCTTGGAATATTTCCAAATAGATGGATTCACTTTGTGTGTATTTCTATTAGGAATGAGTTAAAGCATTCTGAATTTATTTGGACCGAATACTGTATGAAGTTAAAAGAAACAGAGGAGAAGATTATAAAGGATGAAAAACACCTTGAGGAGTTAGTGAAGCAAAAAGCAGAAATCCAGGAAGATGCAAAATGTTGGAACAGCAAAGTGAGTCTTGAATATTTATAAACAAGCAAGTAAATGAGTATCTTTTATTGAAAAGTACATGAATGCCTGAATATTTTGTATGTTTAAGAGTTAAGATCCTCTGTAAAAGTAAAAATATAAATACAGATTTTAAAATAAGAAGTGGTAGATTCTGTAGAACTCTCTTGTTCATTATTTTGTTTTAGTATTATTTTTCTGATTTAATTATTAAAAATATCATAAACATCATGCAGTCCTATAAGTGACCTGGATATTTTTAGTTGTTGGGTGCATATCTGCCCGAATTTCTTATCTTAAAACATCTGCAATAATGTGTGCATGTAGTGGGATAGAGTAAGTGTCCTCTGAAGTTAGCAGATTCTTTAACCTGAGATGGCATGTGATACATTTTTACATCATGCATACTGATACCCTATTTCACTTTACATTTTCCTGTTTTCTGCTATATTTACCTATAATTCATTTTGGAATCTTGTCCTTTGTAGTCTAAAATCTGAACTGGATTTCCTCACAGTGTCTGACTGTGAGTTTTCAGTTAATTAACAGCTCCTTATATGGAACCAGTAGAAAATGCCTACAACAGGATTTAGATGCCCACAAGTGAACCTGTTATTTTGTTAACATGTATGCATATATATATGTGTATGTATACAAGTGTAAATAAAGTGTAAAATTCATTCTCTTGTATGCACCCTGTACCATTGTGGATTGTGCATTTAAATAGCCAGGTGCTAGGGATCCAGTGGAATCCAGAATATACATGGAGGATTTCTGAGAAGCTGAATGTACCAAGCATCCTCAGAATTTAACAAAAAATCCCCAAAGCACCTCCGCCCACACCCCTCAAAAACAAAGATACAGTCATAGTGAAGCCACCAACAGGCAAGTTCTTGCCTTTTTTCTCCAACTGTGTATCACAGTTTTTTTTCTGTTACTGATGCCAGCAATTGCTACCAACAGATATTGAGTACACAGTTATATACAAATAGAGCCAATACTCATTAATAGGCCTTTTTTTTTTTCCTTTTATTTTTCTTTCTGCATATATTTCCATCTGGGTTTGATGACCAGATATACTTCAGCAGATACTACCTGGTTATTAAGACCAAACAAGACAAAGGCAGACATACACAACAGGGATAAGGTGGAGCATGTAACTGCTCCATTAGGTGACCGCCTTAGGTCACACTAAAGGTGAGCCAGAATTAAGTTTAGCAAAAAGCTGATTTTTATATTGCCAATTTCCTTCAAAAATTTGGCTAAATCAATGAACTGAATATATCTTTTTAAATAATAGTGGATATTCAGAAAGCTCAAAGTTATTCTTCTGATCATCATGGAAATATTTTGGAGGTAACTTAGTTATTTTGGGAATCAGGAAAATATTGGGATTATTTTCAATGGCTTCAATGGGGTTTGAATCAGACCCAAATTATAACATGACAATTGTCACATACACCAAGAGGTGTGAAGACAGATTAAGTGATGTGTACTAATGTTTTCCGGCATTGTTTTCCCTAGCTCTTTTTTCTTATGTTAATTCATGTTGGTTTTTCAGTTTTATATCTGATCTATTAGGAGTGTTACAACTTTTGTCACTATATAGACAACTCTGAGTTTTCTTTTTATCACGCTACTCAGATTTACATTACAAAAGGTATCTGTATGGATTAAACCTATTTTCTGTATCTACATGGGCTTTGTTTTTCAATGATTAGAAGAGTCCCTTCTTATAAAATTGTTCTCATACTTAACTATTACTCTTTTATTCTTTTGTCTTCATTAATTACCTGCACAGTGTGACATTATTTCAAGTAATTCCTGTCAAAATGGTTGCTCTCAAAGCATTGAAAGAGTGAAAAACATTCCTGAATAATGTTTTTCCTATGTACTAGCAATTTAGAAACTAGGACATTTTGCTCATACCTAATCAGCTGGGTTTTTTTTCCCTGTAGATATAGCAAACTCTTTGTCTTTCTCTCACTTCACCTGAACTGTATTTAGAATCATAGAATGGTTTGGACTGGAAGGGATCTTAAAGATCATCTAGCTCCAGCCCCTTGTCAAGGGCAGGGACACCTCCCACTAGTCCAAGTTGCTCAAAGCCCTGTCCAACCTGGCCTTGAACATTTCCAGTTTGGGGGCATTATATTTCTCAGAGTATTTTACATATTGAGATGCTTAACAATTTGATATTTTATCTCCTCTTTCTAGGTTAGTAAAGGTGCTTCATTGTATTTTTTTCTCAGATTATTTTTTACAGTCCCTAACCATTCAGGTTAGGACTTTCAGTCCCCAAATATTTAGGAAGGTACAACCATCCAAGGACAATTGCCAGAACCCTAGAGAAGTACAACAGAGCTGTGACATTCTGGTCAAGATAACAAGTCCCTCCTCAGCTGCTGGGATGTAGTCACAAAGGTTCTCATGTAAGCCAGTTCTTCATCAGATGCCTGAGATAACAGTGGGAAATTACATGCTATTTAAGGCATCTGCATCCTAATTCTGTCTGGATTTTCTCACATGTATTATTCTCTAAGACTTTTATTATCACCCTTGATACTGCTAGACCAAACGCCACATTTGTTGTCTGGTTGTATTCCAGTTGGACTCTACTTGCTGTGCGAACTGTATATGTAAATTCTGCCAGGATGTGATGTTGTTTCAACTTCTGCAGAGGAAGGAGAGGTGAAGGAAACAAAGTTCATTAGGCTCCATGTGAGCAGCTATGCCATTATCCATCTCAAGCCACTTTAAATGATTTCCTAATCCTGTAGATGGTTGCTTCCCAAACATCCTCATTATTCCTTAAGCTCCAGTGATTGTTCCATCATTGATTTGCAGTGGATTCCACCAGATCTCTCCATCCCTGAGAGTGTTCAAGGCCAGGTTGGATGGGGCCCTGAGCGACCTGATCTGGTGGAAGGTGTCCCTTCCTGTGGCAAAGCAGGTTGGAACCAGATAATCTTTGAGGTCCCTCCCAAGCCAAACCGTTCTGTGCTTCTATGAATCTCTCCATGATTTAATGAATTAAGAGAGATATTGAGATATTAAGGAAAATCTTAAGGCTGAGAGAAACTTGAGGTATTCTGCTTAGTTATACCACATATGTCATGTATGAATTAGCAGGTTGTGAGTGTGCCCTCGCTGAGGCTGCGAAGCCCAAAGGTTCTGCTAGGATACACGGCAAGGGCAGTGCAATATGCACACTATAGCATAAAACATCCCCAATTGCTCTTTAGTAGTCTTCCTTTTAACTATATTTTTAAAAAATATTGTTTAATTATCATGAAGAAACATGAGAAATTTGTTTTGCTTACTTTACAAAGTATTTTCTGTGTAGAATATTTGAATAAAGAAATAGCAGCCCAAGGAGATGAGAGTGTAAAAATATCAGAGGCTGCTTCCGAAATGATAAAAACTGTGGAGGAATCAGTACTTTTTAATTGGTTTTTTATATAAATGAAGTAAAAATGCTTGCATACTTGTGTCTTCTATGTTGGCCTGAAATAATTTCAGCTTGTGCTAAAGGTGTCTTAATAGTTTAATGTTCTTTAGAAATCCACCAAGGAAAGCAATCTACTGGCTATAAATAAAATTATTCTAAATATTAATGAATCACTGGAGAGTTTGAAATGCAAAAACTAAGAACATGAGGAAAAAAATAGGGAATTTGTGAAAAAAGTCAGAAATAGATTACACCTGCATTATAAATACATGAAGCAAACTTTATTTTTTCACTTAAAACACACCTATGATATGAACCTAAATTTTATTGTAAGTCTGTCTGTAAAATCACGTTTTAATAATTTCAAATTGCTTCAGGCTGAAATTTATCATCTACCTTTTTTGATTTTACTTGAAAGAAAAATAGCTAAAATTATGCAAAAGAAAACACATACCTTGAAAATTAGGAAGATTCTGAAATTCTTTTTTGGTTAACAGAAACCTCAGTCCCTAATACAGTTTTGTAAAAGCTTTCATGATTTTTTTTAATATATGATGGTTATTAACATAGACTCTGAAATATTATTTTTTCCATTTTCTGTGAATTCTTGTAAGATATGCAGATATATTTTTTTAGCTTTTCAATTTATTGATTCCAAATATCTGAATACTTTAAACAATATTGTATATAATATTCTCAGTGCAGAAAAAAATCCCATTTTTTTAGTTCCTTCTTCCTCTGAAGTCTACTTGTATGCTGTTTTTATTTATCTGACAGGTTATCATCTTTATCACCCCAGAAACCTTGGCTTTTATTGTTTGGTTTCAACAAAGTCATCTGGAAAAAAAAAGGTTATTGAAAATAATTATATTCTTACAAGTTTTGTAGAAATTGATGACTGAGTTGAATAAATACATCCTATCAGCATGAAAACATTCCTTACTAGGTCCCAAAAATTCCATCCAAGAGGTGTGGGAAAAGGGAGGGGATAAAAAGATGAGCGAGAGGAGGAGTTATGTCCATACTCCTTATTAATGGTCCAAGTCAGACCTCATACCTTAACATACCAAAGTAAATCAATGATGGGACACAAATAGGTAATGAACCAGGCTTCATTAATTCTGATGTTTATGGAACTACTTATTGGGGTTATTAGAACATTTTAAAATTAGTGACAGCTTTCCAAATGTACTGCTTTCAATTTCATTGATATCTTTCTTGATCGACAAAATTTTTATTTCAATGTTCTTTTAATAATGGAGAGAGATCTTACCTGTTTTCGAAGTATAAACCGATATGCTGAAAGATGAAACTCAGGTTTGTAAGAATATGGAGAGACAAATACAGAGAATCAGGACTGAGAGGGGAGTTCTCAGAAAACAGATTTGAGAAGCACTGAGACCATCTTGAACACTAAAATTTACAGACACCATAAGAAGACTGGGAACATTCACAAGAGAAATCCTTAGAGCATTGTTTGTTTCATATAAAATTAGTATTGCTATGAGTGTCCTGGTCATTGCCCTTCCACATGTTTGGGAATTCAAGAAGTGCATGTGAAAGTTCAGATTCAAGTCCCAGAGAATGACAAGGTATGAAAAGTTTCTAGTAATGAAGAATTCCAGGAACTCTATTTATGTCTTCAAAAGATGATCTGAAGCCATCCTTTGAAGAGGAAATATCTTTTCAGACTGCCATTTAGTCTAGTCCCAGGAAATAATGAGTGTAGGGTGAATGTAGTATTCAATTCAGAAGAAATACCTTTGACATCTTGCTTTCATGTAAAAATAGGATTCTTAGTCTGATACAATCCCAGATTTCTGTTTATTGCTTTCTTATAACAATTTAGGTTAACTCTTAGAAGGACATTCTGGAATGCTCTTTTATGGAACCCCTGCATTTTCTCAATTCTCCTTTCAAAACCACCAACCTAGCAGGTAACATATTAAATCTTTAGGAAGAAAGCAATTGCTAATCCCTCCTAAAAATTAGAAGTTGTGTGCATTTCTCATGTGTTACTGAGTGTGAGGACAAAGAAGAATGCTTGTAGGTCTTTTCATTTGAAAGTCCCCTTTTATCTTTTTGGAATTATTGACTGAATAAGAAATTTCTTTTAAACCAAATTTATAACTGAATATAGTTGGGGGATTGCCATTAAGTGCTGTGGGAGATGCAGGATATTTGGTTCTGCTCAGAAACCTTTAAATTCTTTGGTCTGTCACTAATCTCTTCCTTTGTATTACCTTTCCTTCGTACTAAGTTAGACATCTTGGATGAAAGAAGCTGAGGAAAAACAGTGTATTTGATCTGATATTAACTAATTTCCTATGAGGACTGCATATATCTTACAGATAATATTAGATCAGGAAATCTGAGGTCCTCATGCTATGCACAATTGCTAAGTGTAGGAAAGCTTATAAAAAGGAAAATCAAACATTTAGAATGCTTCTCAAATGGGGACAGAGCTCCTGAGCATGCTGCAGAAGCTGTGATAGAAGTTTCAATGCCTGTATATGAAGTGGAGCATGGAACACATTGCATCAAAGAACTTCTTTCAGCTGCAGTACACTTGCTTTTCTGCCTGGAATATTTAAGTTTCTCTTGCATTCATGCTTGTAGTCCTTTGACTTCCAGAGTCATGGGTAGCCTTGTATGCATCAAAACAATTTTGCTCCACATCAAAATATAGGAAGTCAGAATGGAACAATTATTGTTTGGTTCCTTTCATTTCTTTCCAGCTTCAGCACACATCTGCTTACTCTGCACTATTGAGATGAATTACTGTTTTGGCTTTACTGTTTTGAAATTTATATATTTTTATAACCATGGACATTTTGGAAGGAATTTGTGAAGCCATTTAATCATTGTCTTCCCCAAAAGAAGATGGGCTTTACTTACACACGTTTTAAGAAAATAACAGAAGACTTTTTCAGGGTTTTTCATGGTGATTCTTTCAAAACTTCCCTAGGAAAGGTAATTAATTGTCCAGTGACCTATTGTCAGTATTTTAGGATCTGTGTTATGTTCTTCAGGTAATTTTTTTCTGGTGGAAAATTCTTTTTCCTACATAGTCCTTGTTATGACCCACCTCTGAGGCAGGGTAACTGGGGTTCTTGTTAATAGATCCCTTGGCGTGGATTAGAGTGAAATGACAGTGAATGATTACTGATTGGATTCCTTGGAGAGTGCAGGGAAGCACCAGTGGTGTAGTGGCATCATGCAAGGTTCCCATTCTTGTGACCTGGGTTCGATTCCCAGCTGGTGCAAGGAAAACCCTGGCTCCCAGCACTGTGTAGTGCCTGTGCTATGTGTTAGGTGTAAAGATAGGCAATGTATTTTGTTCTCTTCCTCTGTGCTTTTTGTAACTTGAATTTTGGAGAGGGTAATTAAGTTTTTGTGGGCTTGCACTCTCTTAGAGCTATTTCAAACCCTATTTATAGTGTAAGACTATATATTTAGCAACCAGCAGTTCATATGCACTCAAAGTGAAATGTGCAGAGTGTGTTGTGTGCATGTATGAAGTGATTCATGATGCTTAGTCCTTGACCAGTTAGAAAACCTTTTGTTTTTTTAAGGTAAATTATGTTTCTTTTCTTTAAGAAAGTTAATTTTTTTGCTTACTCTGCAGTAAGGAAGCTTTGACAGAAATCTTCTGGCCACTAATTCAGGTAAGGAAAAGTGCCAGCCTGCTGTGGGATCTGTTGTGCAGATTAAGTATCAGAAGCAAAGTTGTATGTCCTGTGAAGGTCCTTACAATACCATTAAGGTTTATCATTCTTCAGAATGTATCAGCAGATACTCAGCGGTAGTAACAGTTTATTTTTCACTGACCCATTCTTCTACAAAAGAAATTAGAAATATTGCATTTTAAGGTTACTGAGGTTGTATTCTGTCAGTCAAAGCAATATTAATGTTTATCTGTAGTTTTTTGTAGTTGATTCAGCACAGTTTTTCTGTGTAATCCAGCATTGTAATTGAGTAGTAGTTTAAGCTGACTTCTGTTAAAGAGTTCACTTCTACTGAAAGTTTGCCTTTATGCAAATAAATTGTTTTATGTGACCTAAGAAATCTGCAAATAGTAACTTGTAATTTGAACTCTTCTGCCATACAACTAACCTGTACCACTGCACTGGTATGAAACATCCTATACGTGGCCATTTATCATAAAAGAGATGAACTGAGATTCTTTGACTAATTTAACACTTTCAGATAAAAGGGCTGTTCTTGACACTTTCTTCTAATCCAAAATTTATATTTTTATATTATATTTTGGAAGAGGGGCCAAAAAAGGCTGTTTTGTATTCAAATACCATCTCCTTCAAACACAAGAGCAGTCCATTCCAATGAGTAGGAAGTCAGGCAAAAATGCCAGGAGGCTTGCATGGATGAACAAGGAGCTCCAGGCAAAAGTTAGATGTGAAAAGGAAGAATATAGACAGTGGAATACAGAAAGTGGAATCAGGGACAGCAACCTGGGAGAAATACAGCAACATTGTGTGAGCATGCAGAGGAGCAGTTGGAAAAGTTGAAGCCAAAATGGAATTGAATCAGGCAAGAGATACCAAAGGTACAAGAAGTAGTTCTTTAAGTGCAGATATCACAAAAGGAAGGCTACAGGCTGAATGGGGTGGGGAACCTGATGGCACAGGACATGGAAAACACTGCAGTACTGAATGCCTTTTTTGCTTCCATCTTTTCTGCAAGAGCCAGCCTTTAGGAATCCTGGGTCCCAGAGACCGAGGGGAAAGGCTGTAAAAAGGAATGCATATCCTTCATAGAAGGGAATCAGATCAGGAAACACTTATCCAAACTGGACATTCAAAATTCCACGGGCCTTGATGGGATGCACCCATGAGTGTTGAGGAAGCTTGAGGTGACTGGAAGAAGTGCTTCTGGACTGGAGGAAGGAAAATGCCACTCCTGTGTTTGAGAAAGACAAGAAGGAGAACCCAGGGGTCTGCAGGGTATTCAGCCTCACCTCAGTCCACAGAAAACTGATGGAGCAGCTAATCCTGGAAAACATTTTCCAGGCTTGCTCCACAAGGAGAAGAGCATCATCATGAGTAGTGTGCATGGATTCACCAAGGAAATGCCGTGCTTGACCAGTTTGACAACCTTCTGTTATCAAACAGAAATGACTGGCCTGGTAGACAAGGGGAGAGCAGTGGACATTGTCTGCCTGGACTTACACTGTCTCCCATTAAGATCCTCATAGATGAGCTGTTGATCCAAGGGCTGGATGAGCAAGCAGTGAGGTGAATTGAAAATCAGCTGAATGGCCAAGCCCAGACGGTGGTGCTCAGTGGCACAAAGTCAAGGTGGAGGCCAGTGTTGTGTGCTGAAATATTTGCACAAATGAATGTTCAAGCATACAAGCAGGGGAATCTTATGGTTTAAGTATGTAAGGATTGTTAGTTATTAGTCTTAGAAATTCGGGGTTTAGAGGTGATTCAGATAAAGCCCCTGCTTATTTGCTGTCTTACACCCTCTTATTAAAGTGTATTTATCAAATACCACTTAGGAGTCCAAGCGGACTGAAGGCACATGGCCCTTTTCTTACATAAAACTTGACACCAGATAAACAGTAAGATTAAATCCTTTCTTCCCATCCAAACTCCTTTTAACAACTGGAAATGATCTCCTGTGATGCATTATTAGCACACCAGTGTGTAAGGCATCCTGAGAGCCTTCTCTTAGTTGGTAGGTGAGTGCCATTGAGATTCATCATCTCTTTCTTCCTGTAAAGGAGACCTATAATACCTCTGGGAAAAATATCTTTACCAGTAATACTCCCACACTTACTATTATATAATAAAGAATTTTTGACTCCATTGTTCCTTCCTGCTCATCCTGAAATGAGCACTCCCATGCTGTGAGTGTTCTGAAAGATTCCAATGCCTTGTGGGATCAGAAGAACAAACCAAAACTGGAGGGAGGCATTGCAGCCTTTTACTATAAAGTTCTTGAGTCAGAACCCAATTTGGGTCCTTTATAAGTAGTCTCAGATAGGAGCGATTTACTCTGAGAGCTGTCAAAAGGTATTTTTCTTTAGAACAGAATGTTGGATTTACTGTGGTGACCAGAAATCTTTCTGAGATTTTTATTCCTTTTTTATTTTTTTTGGGAGAGAAAAATCTGAGCCTTTTTTATTTTCTTCTGAACAATGACGATATCCACTTGCTTTTGTTACAAAGCTTGTTCTCTTCCATTCTGTGAGTCTGAACTGTGCAAGATCTCAAAACAGATTCAAGTATCTACAGGTCCCATTTCTAGAAAGGTAAGTCCTAAGAGAGATCTTGAAATTTCTTTTTGTGCAAGACATTAGCAGAAAGTGTTGAATGCTCCTCTTCTAAGCCAGGTGGAGCACAAGGTCTCCACCACATTCAATTGTGGCTGATGCACAACTTCAATCTGACTCTCAGGCTTTGCTTCAGAGAAGGCTGAAGGGAACATTTCTGGGCCTGACGGACACAGCATGATAGGCTTGATTCCAAACATCTTACTCCCATTTTTTCTGTTGAGTAGTGATTCTTTTTGATTGCTCATTGAAACTAAAAGGCTCCTTTTTCTTCTCTTCATTCTTTACCAAAATCCTTAGCGGCATTTTTGGCTCACTTCTTTCTTTTTTTGGACAGATAAAAAAGGGACACTTTCCTAATGGGAAGTAAATTTTGACCTCAAGATGGAGTGTTTTTTTAATTGTAGTTCATGTTTTCTCATGATAAAGAAGTTCTTGACATCCATGTTGTACTTCTTTTAGGGTGGTTTTTGAGTTCAGTTTCAACTAAGCCTTTTTCTCCTGTTTTTCTTCCAAAGCCTTATTTCTCTGTATCAGACAGCACTCACATCCTTGCTATTAAGAGGCTTTTTCTTCCTATTAGAACAAAATTTAATGATGACATCAAAGGCTGCTTAAAATGCAAAAGCTATCATTTACTAGTGATGGTCAAAGTGCGGATCAGCTTAGAAGAGATTCTCTTCTGAAACAGCCAAAGGAGATCTTCTAATGTGACAGAGACCCAGAAATGTTTGTGGTTTTCTGGAAAGCTTGTCCATTCCATCTGCCAGCTATTGTCACTTGGAACATTATCTGTAGCTTTACCTGATATTGTGTCATTCTATAGGAATTCAGAAGTTATGCTGCATTTCCTGCTTGAAATACTCTCAGTAAGCATAACTGTGTTTGCAGACTATGATTTAAAACTAGAAAAAGGAGTTATTTACCACCAACCATTATATTTTGAAAAGAATAGGTTGGGACTAGGTAATCTTTCAGGTCCCCTAACATTCTATGATTCTATGAAGATATGAAGAGATTGAGAGATAGGTAGCTGATTTAGAAATAAAGATATATTTCAGGACAGCCTTCAGGTAAAAATAGTAGAGTTTGGACAAGTCACTAGCATTTTTTTTGTCATTGTTAGAAAAAAAACACTTTAGACTTTAGTCTTTAGACTTTTTGTATTTTTTTTCTTAAGCAGGTGCTTGTTCCTTTTTTTCTTTTAGGAAATGGCTCTGAAAATAATGGGAAATGTGGGGAAATTTTAATTTGTTTTAAGTCTTCTGTCATAAGTGAAGAAGAGTAGCAAAACTGGCTATTGATTAAGACAAGGAGTTTTCTGTAAGGCATACACTTTTTCGAGAACATTCAAATATCAACATCTATTGAGCCTATTCAGTTTAGATACAGGATATTTTATATTTTCTCAAAGCTCAAATACAAGAATTTCTGCTGCATCAGCAGGAATTGTGGCAGAATCAGTCTGTAAGTTCATAGTTCTGTTATCCAGCACACAGCTTGTCATGGGATATCATCTCCAGATTTTTAGTGTTACTCTATTTGAGGGGCTCTTGGCACAGTCTGCACGCAGCAATACTTCCACACTTTTGGATGAGAGATGGGGCATGTTGAAAAATTTGAGTTCAGATAATGGATTATGTGGTAGTTTATTTTTAATGCAGGTTTAATAAGTCAAATTGAAAAATTTTTTTAAAAAGAAGATTCCTCTAATAGCTAATAGTATTTTCAAAACAAGGCATTAATGGCAGTGACTAATGTTGCTAGCCCTTCCCCAACTGAAACTAAGTAGAAACAAGTGACAAAGATCACATCATTAGTTTCGTGGAAATGTAGAGAGGTGTGGTGTAAGTTATACATCATGGTCTACACCTGTATTTCCTTCTGTGTTAAAAGCTTGGAGAAAGAGTTTGCACAAGCAGATTTGTATGCCAATGGTATCTAAAAGATAGTGGTAATTTCCAGGGAGAACTTTCTCATTGATTAAAAATTTTCAGAATGGAAATATGACTACCTATTTTAATTTTTTTTTTATCTTCTACATGGAATTTTGAACTTTGAATAGTACAAATGTTACGCAATTTATTGAAGCATATTTATTAATGCAAAATTTTCCTTACTACATGTATTAATGATAGTTTCTTTCATTTAGTATTTGGCACTCATGTTAATAATGAAAATGAAATTAATATGATAGACAAGAACCATTTTTCTTGAGGTGCCAATTAATAATAAAGTGGATTAATGAAAAAGAGAAAAATGAGATATTGTAATATATTATTTTCTTCTTCCTCCTCTTGTTAGCTGTCCTTAGCTGTATTATGTATTATGCATAAGGTAGTTATAATATTTAATAATTCTCTTTTGCCTGTTATACACATTCCATGGAAGCTATTTCAAATACATATTTTGACTTCAGAACTTTATGCAATTTTTTTTTTCTGCAAGATGAAAAAACATTTTATGAAGCAGCAGAGGTATTTTCTATTTTAAAAGTGCACTTTATCGTTCAAAGCATAGAGTATATAAACTTACACGATGAAAAGAAGAGTATGGAAGGGAAAACCAAAATAAGCTTAAGAATGGTAATTGTGAAAGTATTTAATGACTAGTGCTTTTTTTCCTGACATCTATAGATGTAGGGCAACAACTTGTGAATATTGATGCATCTATTTATGCATAAATTCTCCAGAAGGTCTCCTATTTGGATCGGAGTCTACATGAGCTAGACAAAGAGCAGAAGCAAACTGAACAAGTGGAAAAAAAAAAGAGAAGTGTTATGCAGCAAAAATTAAATGATGTAGGGGTGAATAATTTAATGCTTGCATTGAAGTGTTTTTAATGTTGTAATGCTTTTTTGAAGTGTGTTTAATCTCAAAGGCTATGCTGTCATTTCTACGGAGTTGCCTTGGAACTATACGCACCCACACACACACGCACACACTTTATGTACTATTTTCTGTCTCTTGCTGGAACTAACCTATGAGGTCCATAGCCTTGAGATAGCATGAAGCACAAAGCAGAATTGATATTGGGGTCATTGAGAAGTCCTTTGCTTTCTTCATTTGCTGCACTGGCTCAGATTGCTTGAGGGGCTTTAGAAATGCAAGGGAGAAAATCAATAAAGGACAAAAAAGATTCCAGTGTAATAGGAAGTGCCTGCTGATTGCATGTTTGCTCAGCAGATGGCATCTTCTTGTAAATGATGGCTCGTATCTGCTGTATCACTTGCTAAACTGTATAATTTAGGAAAGTGAATAATTTAATTTCATTACTGAACATTGTGCTTTGTCTAAACATGTTATTAGAAGAAACTACCTTTTTTCCTAAGATTCTGTTAAGTTTTATTACTCTTTTATTTGCATATTGTATAAACTTGTTAGATATTACAGCATCAAAGACGAATCACATACATACATATATAAAAAAATAAAAGCTTTCATGTTGTTCAGAGTAGCTTTTAGGAATACTGGAACTTCTGCGAAAAAATTCCAAGACTTCTTATATATGACAATCTTAAATTAAGCATGGGGAAATTCATTGATTCACACAAGTTTCTAAATTTGACAGGGAAGGTAAAGTTTATGTATCCCTCTCTCTTAAAGATGATGCTCTACCAAACTGCAGGTTTACCAAGAGATCTTAGAACGTGTAGAAATGACTGGTGAGTCAGCATGTAGATAATCAGTAATTCTACAATGTTTTTCAGGGCATTAATTTCCTATACTTTTTTAATTGTCGTTTTTAATGCTACCTCTCCTAGTAACTTTAAGTAACTGCATCCATTATTTACTTGAGTAATATTTGAATTGGTGTTCTGGAGGAGAATTAGAGGACTGCTAAGTAGAATAAAACAATGTACAAAGCCTATTTTGTTAGATTTGTAGAGCTCTGAACTGGTAACAGCTCTTGGATGCCTTAAATATTGCATTTTTAGAGCCTGATACAGTTTCTTGATTGTAGAAATTGAAGCTTTATAAAAGGGGCTCTCTTGTTTTTAACAATAACTCATACGTCTGATTGTGTAGGATTATATCATATGATTCCTCTAATCATGTGTTAATGTTTTTCAGAAAAAGTTTTTTGAAGTTGTATTCAGAGATATTATTGCTCTTCTGTGATTAAGGCATTGTTTTGTTAAAGCCAGTGTGTAGCTTAAATGATGTTATGAAAGGAATGGCTGTGAATCTATAGTGTTCTCCTTACGAGGAGACATATAGAGATTCCAACTTTATACTGACCAAACAATTCACTCAGTGCTTCATATTTTGCCTATTTTAAGTCAAGGTGAATCACAATGTGGAGGCTACTGCATTATACCATTGCATTTGAAGTGACTTAGCTAGGTCAGCTGACATTTAAACATCTAAAAGCTAAATATCTAGATAACAGCAGATGAATTCAACCTCATAAAACACCAGTGGTCTTGTTCAGCAATAAGGAAGAATGCAGAATTTTGTTCATGTATTGAACAGCTGAATGACCAAGTGTCAACCCACTCATTCAGCTTAGGCAGAACAATGAACCACGGCAAGCCATTAAGGGCAGATATTCAGTCAGCTGATACTTGGATCACGGACTGTAGAGTGTCTCAACATTCTTTTTTTTAATTCTAAAACCTGATGGCAGATTCTCTGTCTTCTGTAATAGGTACCAGGTTGTACTGACTCAATGGCTAGTATTCCATATGCTTGAAAGCCAGCATTTTCAGATTTTGTCTGCTTGGTTGAAAAGTCCTGAAAAAAGTGCACGAATTCAAAGAAGCAAAATCATTCTTCACTGATGGTTTTGTTCCAACACATCTCATATGTGAACTTGAGTCTTTGGCACAAAACATGTCATGGCTTCTTTGTTTATATCTGGATCTGCTATAATAATCATCTCAGATTTCATCATTTGTGAAGTTTAACACCAGGACAGGTACACAGACATCCTGTATATCACAGAGTATCACACTTCCCAAGCTCTCCGGGTACTGAGCCTAACTTTTCCTCAAGGGATTGAGACTCTTTATTGGCAGTTCAGTTACATAGGAATTTGCATTAATTATCATACCTCAATTTTCTTTCCAATGATTCTGTTTCTGCAAGAAACATGACCTTTTCATCTAATCCTATGCAGATACTTATTTACACTTTTACAAGGTTTGAAGGTCTTAAAAATCTCACATCTTTACAATACCTTGCACAACTTCATATGTGCACCAACATCTGTTACAAAAGATTTGATTCCTCACTTTTTTCTATAGCTACATTTCAGATGTAGTCCTTTCATAAGGAAAAAGATCCTTAGACTACGCATGACACTACTGTTCCAGAAAAATGGGACAGTGTCTAAAGAAGAAATTTTTAAAATACCGATCTTAAAATACTATGATGCACTCTTCACCTACTGAATTGTGAAGCCTCGAAATCTGATATTTATACGTGTGTGCACCTAACTTATATGTGTATATATAAGGATAATCAAAAGGTGTTTTCCTCCCTCTTAATTTATCCCATTTACATAGCTGCATACAGCCCATTAGTCTGGGTTACAAAATCTAATGCAGCAAGACCACTTTACAAGTATCACCCAAATAGAAGACTCCCACCTGTTTATTACTTCTGAACTGCTACAGTGCTTTATGTTTACCTTGTTCATTGTGGGTAAGCTGCAGCTTTGTTTACCAGACACTCTTGCTCTTGAAAGCTGAGTTTGCTTATGTTGTGAATGCTCATCTTTTTGACCATCTGTCACATTTGGTATGAGAATGACACTGCAGTTTAACCTCTCTTCTGTAGAGCAGGAAGTTTGGTGAAAACACTTTGTAATTTAAAGGTTTTCAGCAGCTTAATGTCAATGTCAATGCTTCAAGTTGCAGCTGAGGAAAGGAGACATTCTCTGTGCTTTTATCCTCCACTGTTTGTGGAGTATGGAAAACTGTGTTATGAAAAACTACATCTGAAAGAGGACAACTCTCTATTTAGGCAACTAAATGAAAAATGCTCTGGGACATGGCGACTAAAACCACTGATTTTTCCTGAAAGTCAAGTGTTTTAAGTATCTGCCTAGAAGAGTAACGTATTTTGTAAATACTTGAGTGGTCTAGCAATAAAAGCTATACAGTGACTCCGCACACACTGAAATAAATAGTCCCAGACTTGAATCATGTGCAAATATTGTTACTTTTTGCTGTCATTAGAAATTGTTTTGTTGTGCAAGTCAGGGCTTATTTGCAAGATTTTCATATATAGGGACAAAAGTCAAAGGGACATGTATTTTTTGAAGACGGTGGCTTTCAACTATGCATGTATCCACATACAACATAAGCAATTGCCAAAACACAGGTGCCACAATAAAATTTGTGCATATATAAGAAATGTGCAACAAGTTGGAGAACTGTAACTGGATTAGTGAAGCTGTGATCATTTTTGCGCATGGTTGTGCTTAAAACACAGTATTTGGAAATCTAGCCCTGCCTAATTTACATGGTTTGGGGTTTTGTTGTTGTTGGGTTTGTTTGTTTGTTGTTTTTCAAATTCCTATTAAATTGCTGAAAATTATCACACTATGGAAAACCTTAAAAATGAACTTAAAGAGTTAAATGAATGATGGGATATGAAGCAAATACAGATAGATAATACAGAAAAATCTTTTGCTGCTTTGAGGTAAGACCTATCTACTCTATGAATTTTAAAGGATAATTAATTAAAAGGATAGTTAATAAAAATAAATTAGTATTTCTACTTTATTATGAAAGATGGTTATTTTACAGTATTGTTTCTAGAAAATAAGTACTTTTCATCAATAATTTGAGAGTATTTTTGTCAGATCACTGTTTCTAGTTTAAACGCATCTGTCGAGGATATTAATGACAAATTGTCTGTCTACCAAACTGAATTTTGGGCATCGAAATCACTTTCAGAAATCTGATAATATTCACAGTCAGTTGCATCCTTAATTAATGGAGGAGTCCACGCACTGTGTGTCTTCTTTGGTTTGAGAAGTGTGGACCTAAACTCACTGTGAGTGATGACTGCTGAAAATAGTCTCGAAGGGCTCTCTCCGAGTGGTGATGCAGGCTGCCTTCTAGGCCATGCAAGCCTTGGAGGGCTGTATATGCGGATTGCACAGCAGGCTTACTCTTCAAGGATAAAGGTGAGCCTACTGTGCAATGTCAAAAGAAAGCAGCTCGGATTGTTGAGTTGTACAGGATGACTAAATGGTGAAAAAGTCATTCTTACATCATTATACTACAGCTCTCTTTCTATGATCTCCTTCATTTATGCGCTGTTGATGTTGAAAGATCTTTGAGAGATTTTTCAGTAAAATCCTTGACTTGAGGAAAGAAAATCTATGGTCATTTTCTAGATGAATATGCAGGACTGGGTATGTTTTTTTTCCCAGCTCTTGATTCAAACAGAATGATTCAGAGGGATCCAATGTGCAGCGGAACTTAGTGAACTTCAAGAACTGAAGACATTTTTCCATGACTGAAAAAAATGTCCTTCTCATTTTTCACAGTTTTTTTAGCCAGTAGTCAGTGGTTTCATATCAGTGACATGTTACGTTCAGACTCAGAGAAGAAATGGATAATGTCAACATAAAGTGGCACTGAAAGTTCATTCCAGCAATTCATTGCTTTTACGTAGTAAACAAGTTCATCTCTCTTTCAAATAGAAATTTACTTTCAAATTCTGCAACTTCTAGACTAGATAATAAAGAAAAATTGCATTTTTCTCAAGATCACAGTTTTAGAGATCCTACCTAAAGGGAAGAACTCTACAGTCCAAAAAAACACAAAACATCTCCAGCCCTCCGTCTGATTTCCACCTTGTATATCCTAACGGCTAGCGTTACTTTTTGTCATTCTTTGAGTACTGAAGTCACAGCACACAGGAATTTCTCCATTGTGTGCCATGCTGATAACTGGCAGCATGCTTCTGCCTTCTGATTGACAGAGCAGACTCTGTGTGTAAGGGGGAGAGGAAGAGTTTGGAGTTGCTGGTGCTTTTTCATTGCTTACTGTTTTTCATTAGCGAATGATTCATTATGACAATGTTCAGAAAAAAAATTCAGGCTAATCTATTTTATTATTCTTCTATTAATATTTTCAGTTATAAGACATATTGCATGGCATTTCATCAATCCATTTTAACACAGTCTGTTCTAGTAGTTATTCCCTTTTGCATTTTGTGTTATGCATATAGTTCAATATCAAATATTGTTACTTATTTGAACTGATCTTTCTTTTTTTCATAAAACCTGTCTGACTTTTTGGAAAACTTGGGAATAATGAAATACCTGCTTTTACATTTACTCTTGGCTTTTATTTCCGTTTTTTTGGCAGCCTGAACTGGTAGAGAAACTTGAAGTAAGTCAGTCCCGACTTCTGCTTTCAGTCTTCACTGTTGTTCTTTTGAGGGTACTTCCTAGCATCTTCCTCTGAATAAAACCTCCTTGACTTATTATTGCTTACTATTAATGTAATAAAAAGACTAAATAATAGCCACTAGACGGAAAGAGAAACACTGACACAATGGTTTCAAAATAACAGTCGTTTGAAATAAATACTTTTCCACAGCAAAACTGACTGCCAAACTGAACTCTACTGCAAAATGTAGCCTAACATGCTGCCCAAAGGAAATTAAATACCACAGGTATCTCCTCTAGAAACTGTCTCATAATTTCTGAAAAATAGTTTTTACATTTCTGGAAGACAAAGACATGTCTTCATATATGAAGTTAAGAATGAAGACAAAGTGCTTTCACTCAGTTCTCTTTGTCTCAGTGAAGTTTGGTGATAATTAAACCAGAAGGGAGATGAGCAGATCCTGTGAACTCAAGGTTGAGCATTGAGCCCCCATCATTTATCAGTTGCTGTGTGGTGTGCCTACACCTCCATCAGGAAAGGAAATAAGGACAGCAAACAAGATATGGAGGTGTACTAGAGATTAGCAAGGCTGGAAGGGTGTTTCATTGAAAAGAACCCTAGGTAATTTCTGATGGTCCTCTAAGCCTCTCTATAGAGTCAGAGAGGCCTTAGATGCTTAATTCTCTGCAGAGAGATTTGTTTTTTTGAAGAGTCTCAGTAAGAGACTTGTGACCTCTAGAATTCAGAACTAGGTTCCAAAACTCCTAAATACATCTGTTCTGTCAAATATCAGCTAATCACTAAGAAGGATAACAGCTGATTATTGGTCCCAGCTGTTCCTTTCTTGACGGTGTAAATGGCTGCTGAGCGGTCAGCTTCACTGTTACGTGACAGATTCTTTCCTTTCTCTGACTGTTTGTTTGTTTTAAAGTTAAAAAATATTTTAGTGTTAATATAACATTGACTTTACATAACCATGCCATAACATTAGAAAAAGTAGGTGTAACTTTAACTTGTCTCCTGAGTTTCCTTTTTTTGGGTGCACATTGTGATGCAGTCTTTATTATGCAGCCAACAGTTACATTACCTCCTAGGCTTTAGTTTAGGTTATCTTGCAGAAAATCAGTAGGAAAGCGACTTTTTTTTTTTTTTTTTTTTTTTTTTAATTTTAATAAGCTTCTGTCTACAATTGACAGAAATACAGACCCTGAGAGAATAGCATGTCAGTACCAGGTGAAAACCTCTGAAAATTGCTTAACTTTACCTATTTAGTCTGCACAGGTTAAAGCAACCATACTATGTATGGACAGAGACAAAACCAAAATGCTGCACAAATGGTGTGGAAGTTCCCACTTCCAGTCCCAATAAATAATAAAACAGTGGTTACTCAATATAGCATTGGCTGTGGGTTACTTCTGTGTCTCAGAATATCATTATTTAAGCAGATATTAAACATGTGGTGAGTCAGTCCGTTCTCTAAAAATGCAAGCTGTTTTTTAAAACTGTGGAAGTTACGTATCTCAATAGACTCATTGGATAAGGATTGATAGGCAGAATGTCTTTGGGTGGTCTAAACATTCACAATAAGCTCTATTGTATAATTTTTTTTAAGGGTATCATTAGTTGTAAGAAAATACTACCTATAATGAAATTAAAAATGAAACTTGTGAGTAAAAACTAAAACAGTACAGCAGAATATTTTGGTTCTTTCATTGATTTTTTTTCTCTTTCAAATAAAAATTTTGAGTGGTCTGATATTTAAGCAGCAAAATGTTCAGATGGTATTCAATAATCTCCAATATAAGCTGGCAGAATATGAGGAAAGGTTAAAGCAGGAAGAAAAAAACATATGGAGAATTTCTGCTCAAGGATAGAAGAAAATGAAAAAGCAATGTTCCAACTTCTGGAGTAGAGCTAAAAGGAAGTAGTTCAAGAATTCATCTAGGCTTTCTAGAAATTCCAGTGAGATATTATACTGGTTGAGAACTGTCTATCTTGATAGTTGAAAAAATTAGAATACTTGTTCCAAGTATCCCGAACTGGAAAAACTCAAAGTGGATGTTTGCTACATAGGCTGTGAATATTTATGGTAATGCTGTGTGTACTTAAGGTTAAGGTGAAAACAAAACCTTGAGTAACTCAATGTAAGTTGTATCTTTTAGTCTGGGAAAAGTGCTGTTAGGTGCTATCATTGATTCAGGGAGAGATTTTAGCAGGAAAACAAACTCTTAAGTCTGACAATGGAAAGTTAGTTCACAGTTCCTTCTGCCTAAGAAGAAGTGGAGATGTATATGACAGTACAAATAGTACAATAGAGGTGAACGGCTAGCAGCGCAGTTTGGAGGTCAGAATTACAAGTCATTCTCATTATCTCATTTTTAAGATGGACAGGTATGAGCCATTACACCTTATGCAGATGAGAATGATGAAGTAATAAATGGAAAGACCAGTGAGATGGAAAATCCCAGTCTGAGGTCTATGAAAAGGTCCAATAAAATGTCTTTTTCATGGTGACTTGCAGGTTTTGTGAGGGTGAGTAAAAGCTAGTAAGCAAGAACAAAAAGAAGGGAAGATTTTTGCCAAGAAAAGAAGGCTGGAATTAGCTTGACAGGAAAGACATAGAAAGTTACATCTTTATTTAAGCAAGCGGTCCCTCTTTCCTGGAGATTAGATGGGACTGTTAAATATCTAAAGGAAATTAAACAATCTCTTGTCAAGAGACAAACTGACCCTAAATTAGGTGAGATACTTGGTGAGAAAACTAGGGATGCTTGTTGTTGGCATCATAAAGGGAAATGGAGCTGAAGAAGGGTCCTAATAGTGGGAGAATCTTCAATAAGAAACTAGTGACTTCAGCACAAATACAGACAGAAAAACAAAATTTGTGAGGTGACTTTCATGATCAGGACAGAAAAGGATGTGAAACTGGAACACCTGTGTGCTTGGTTCTTGCAGGAGCACACATAATGTGTGATTTGTCTTGAACATTGAGTTCCTGACTTGCAGACCTTCTAGAGTCTGTCTGCTCACAGGAGAGAGGATTGCTGAGTGATGAGAATGTGACACATGAACATAACAAAAGTCACAGGTAAATACGAGGTCTGACTTGATTTACTAGCAGTCATGCTACTGAATGTGGTGAAATTTTGGTGTGTAATGAGGAATTTATACCTTATAGGTCTATTTTATCACTGTGCACTTTGTAACTACTCTCCTAGCATCTCATTACCTCCTGTTCTACAGAGACACTACAGTCCCCAAACTATCATATTGCCATTTGGTTCAGTGCTGATATGTGCTGTATTAAACACACAGATAAGAATTCTTTGACATAACAATTCGTAATGAGGGTTGGATCACGTTCAGAATGATTATGTTGTGCCTTGTTTTCTTAACCTTGAAACAAGCTTGCTTGCGCTTATTTTCTGCTGCTAATGTGATTATTGTACTTTCAATTAAAGTAACTGTAAAAGCGATTACTGTGGTTTTTGGAGATTGAGCAAGACATTTTGAATGACCAAAACTCTCTTGAAATGTTAATGTTTGTCCTCATTAGAATTTGCTATTGGACACGTGATAATATATTTGTGAAATCTTTAAATTGAGGCATATATGGATAAACACACTAAATATTAAGTATAGCTTTAATAAATGTATTAATGCTCTGACTTTCATTTTGCTTTGAAATAGTAGCAACATCCAAACTTCCTAACTCAATTAATACTGGTCTTCTCATAAAACCTCTCTTACCTCCCAATAGTTTTTCCAGATTTTCTGTTGTTATATTTGACTGTTGCATGCTACTGGAAAAGAAGATGGTAATAAATTGATATTTCTTTAGCATTGTATCTTAGAATTGCACCAAGCTCGGGGATGCTTCTTCTAAAATTGAATGGGAATTTCTCAGCTATATGAAAGGACACATGGAAATTCTTTTAATAGAACAACAATAGTGTCTCCTTATCACAATGCAGGAAGCTTAAAAGAGAAGGAATCTACTTTTTTTAAAAGTGCTTTAAATTTTATAGGTAATAAAATAAGCTTTTTTCATTTATTATTATAAAACCTGCTGCTTAGTCTGCAAATGTTTCATCAGAATATTGTTATCTTAACTTAAATCTTTTTCATTTTAAATCAAATCAGCATATTCCTATGAGTACTTTCTTTTTCATAGAAAACTATTTTCCATCTGAGGAATGATATATCAGAAAATCCATGTCTGGTTCTAGCAGCTAGTCATGATATGTTGTTTCATCAGATATTGAGAGTATTACTAATGAAATAATCTACAAAATGACATATTTCAGAAGGGTTAGTTATAGAAATATGATAATATACTTCTGAAAGCTGAATAAAGAAAAAGGGAAAAACAGATTTGGATCCAGAGGGCTGTTTATCATCATGGTATTAGGCAAAATCCACTGGGTCCCTTTTATAATTTACTATTCATCTTTTAGGTTATCTTCTAGTCATTTTTTAAGTCTTGCTGCACTAATACTTTCAGAGTATTTTCCCTCTCTTACTTTCAAAATATACTGTTAATCAATATCAGTGTTACTGGAGAGCTTTATTACAGCATATCCATGTAAACACAAGAATTACATTTAAAGATATATGACAATAAAGGATTTTTTTGAAGCTAGAAAACCATTGCTCCCTTTAGACTATTCTGTATTAGCGCAGGGTAAGGATAACAAATAGTCTGGCTATAAAATTGTCTTTAATTAGTTGACTCAGGGGCTTCCAACAGTGTGTTACAGTGGTCTGTGGGACTCCCATGTTACAGGATAGAGTTTTGAATTTTCCTCCATGCTCCTGGGTAGTCTTTGCATATCAACTTACATGCTGTCCTGTGGGAAGTGCCGGCAGAATTACCCAAATAACCATCCCACCGATTTTATTGCCTCACAGGGAAGTCACATACCTTGTCTTCTGAGGAATAGGCACAGCTAGAGGTTGGGTGCCATGACAGCAATAATACTCTGACTGAAACACTGATGCATGTAAAAGGGGAAGGGTAATAGACATTTTAAGGCACAATTTTATGTTTCTCCATTGAAGAACAAGCCATATGCACAATAATTAAAAGCAAATCAACCCTCACTGTATTTTAACCAGCATAAGTGAGAACTATTGTAATGGTCTAATTTTTTGAGACAATTATTATTCTTTCTACAAAGACAAATGCTCTTTCTAAGATTGCAAACCAGTTTTGATTAAAATTTTGTCACTCATAATATTTTCATAATGCTTTGTTTTTTTGCTGAGACTGATATTCTAATTTGGAAGAAACTCCTTTCTGTATTTTCTATGGTGGCTGTGGGAATTCAAAGTTTCCCAGAATTTTTTTTTTTTGTGTAATCTAAAACCTAGTACAAGTTTGAAGCATGCATATTGAAAAATAGTAATTAAAGCATTAAATTGCAACTACATGATGTATGTAGTTTTGGGAGCTGGAGACTTAAATGCAAAATTTCTGACACAGGATATTACATTTTATTAACATGGAGTTTCCAGTCCTAGAATTCTTTTCACATTTTTCCTTAGGTATTCTTTTTCCTTATAATGACACAAATTTCAGACTATGGTAAATAATCATTAGGTGATATTTATTTTAGAATATCTTAAGTATATGTGTTGCTTTTTTTTCTTAAGATGAAGTAAGCAATTGCACTTTTACGGCCACAGGTTAACACATTTTTAATTTTCAGTTGGAGTAACTGAAAAACAATATACAACATTAAGTATTCAAGCTACTATCAGTTCAAAAATGCTGGGCTGTTTTTGTTGTCCTGCAATCTGGATGTCTATGGCGATAAAATACTGTTTTTAAGCAACCCACAAGGCACGCCGTGCCTCCCTCACAGCGAGAGCAAATACTGAGGTTTTTATATTTAGGTACAGTTCCCTTTCATGGTTTAATTCCACTGGTGCGTTAGAATTACTCCTATGGTAGTTAAGCCTCTGTCTGGTTTGAGGGAAATATACTGGTCTTTTGGATATTCTTTTTGGACTGGACAATTACATATGAGAGTTTTACC
>VZRL01007097.1:161405-253905 GCA_013397895.1 Origma solitaria
AGAGTTCAAGAAGTGTTTTGGACAATGTTCTCAGGCATGTGGTGGATTTCTGTGATGTCTTATGCAGGGCCAGGAGTTGGTCTTTAATGATTCTTGTGGGTCCCTTCCGACACAGGACATTCTATGATTCTACGATACTGAGAACATATACAAAAATAGGCTGTTATGCGTATACAAGGTGCAAGGATGTCTAGAATTTTATGTAGTTGGAACTAAATTTATAGTTTAGACCTTAGGTGGAGGAACCCTTTTACCAAATTGTGTTGTGGTGCAAATATGACTGTTGTGATGAGTTGTAGATGGAGACAGTTTCTCAGATAAATGAGGCTTTACCCAATTAGGGCTGCAAAAATTTTTTAAAAACCCCCTCTTCTGGAGTGAATTAAAAGATTGGTTAGTGTACATGAAGCACTAGTACGATGTGTTCTCACAGTTCTATCCTATGTGAAATTCAAATCACTTAATTCTGAATGTTTGAGTACCTGCTTCTAATTTTGGTTCATTTTCTGACACAGCAAACCCTAAACTTGGTGAAATAAGCCTTCATGAATCTACCTTGCTGTAAGGAATCCTAGGGTTACACAGTTAAATCATAGCTGCTCCTGTGTTACTACCAATCCTAGTTGTGAAGAATTGTCTGGAGCAGAAGGTGAAGGAGAGGGGACTTGGACTCAAGGGATGTTGCAGCTTTTCAGACTTCTGACAGCCTGAGGCAGCTCCTCTGAAGCCAAGCCCTGTGATCAACCCATATCAATACAGTTCCACAACTAAGCAAAGCACAGATCTGTGGTATCTCAGTCCCTGTTATCCCCTCACAAACTCCTGCTTGCATAAGCAAAATTTTTAATTTGAAAAGTCTTTTAGCTCCATAATTGAAATTTGTAGCAGTCCATTGACAGAAGCCTGAACCACTGAATCAAGCTCAGTCAGTAGGGCTTCAATCACTTGGACTTCACCAGAATGGTCTAAAGCCTATATTTATATTTTTCCTGCCGAACTTCAAAAGGGCACGCCACCTTTGTATTAAGAACCAGAGGCTTTTAGTACTAAAGTGAGGATTCAGCTTTTTTTAAATTTTGTCAAAGTACGTTGAGCGTGTCTGTTCATGACCAGACATTATTTTTCACCTCTGTTTGTCTCCTCTGTTCATTGTCTCATTGGTATATGAAGTGTGTGGTGTATACACTGTGGTAAGGAACTGCAAAACTTTTCAAATACCTCAGCTTAAACACTTTCCTTATTTCATTTTGGTTGCTTCATGTATTTGCCAAAGGGAAAAAAAATCAGATCAAAAAAGGAATGTTACCTATGTAACCTGCTTTTCCAGCATTTTGTGAGGGTTATAAGCAGAAATAACCATCAAACTGCCAACTTATGATAAGATAATTGCCTGTCAACAAAACGTCTTCCTTGATAGTAAACCCATTATCTCAATTAGCTGGGATCTAGGAAAACAGGAGACACATTGGTGTCACTAGTTTGATCTGGAGCTTCTTCTTTTTATTCTCTTTTCTCAACATAAAGACAACAGTTGTATAACAATTGTCAGCTGCAGTTGTGTTACTAGATAATGATTTATTGAATGTGGTTCGACCACTTGTCTTAAAAAGAAAAAAATTCTTAAAAAAGCATTATCTTCAGTAAAAGGGTATAACATTCTGTTTTTTATCAATTGAGGAAGTAAAGAGGTGAAACATCTGCCCTTTTATTACAAAATTTTAATTCTAGAGCTTTATGCAATTGCTTATAACTTTGTATTTTAAAGAGCTTGTCTAAATGATTATTTCATTACTTTGCAGAGGAATTTTTTTTTCCCAGAATGCAATGTCTGGAAAGTTGCAGAGAGCGTATCAATAACTTGAACCACTAAAAAATTCTTTAGTACATGAATTGCATTCTGACCCCATAGTCAATAGCAAGAGAACTATGCAAAGGTAATACCTGTGGCTCACATACTACAGCCAAAAATGGCATTAAAAAAAAAAAGAAAGAAAACAAAAAGCTGAATGTGCCATCATATGGTGGAACAATTGTAGTTACACTCATTTTAAGCTATCTGATTAGAGAATAAGGCATTTCAAGTCTCAACTTCAAAGTGTCTCTACTGGGAATGCATTGATGAATAAATGGGCCCCAATGATTTTGTAAAAGATATTTTTGATCGTAGCAGCATCAGAGGATAGTATAGACAGTTGCCTGAGGCCAAAAAGAATTGGTAAACAGTCCAACTAACAACCCAGAAACTGTGTTACTGGGATTCATGACAGTGAAATCACACATACACATGCTATATATCAGTTTAGGGTGAGGTGAGTCTTGTAGCAACTGTGTTGAATTATCTCTTCAAAGAGAAATTACTGAAGAATTTATAGCGTTACTAGAGAAAGAACTATGGTTTAAGTAATTCCTTTAAAATTTAATCATTAAAATCATGAAAATTTAAGATACATCAAAGAAATGCAGCTTTGAGAAAACGTGAGACTGTACTGTTAGAGAATTTCAAATGGATGTGTACTTAAATTTATTCTGTGCTACCAGACTTATAGTGTGTATTAACTTTTACTGGTCTCATCAAGTTTAAAAAAATAGGATTTTTGAGCGAAGATGCCCTTCATTAGGTCACCATTCAGAAGCTGTGCTGAATCTAAAAGTGAAAATTTGTAGCTAGGCAACAACGGCACTTCGTTGTGGTCAGTGCATGCCTAAGGTCATAACTGAAGACTTAGTTTATCAGTTAGTCTGAAAGGGAAAAGAAGTTCTGATTTTATGCTAACAAATTAATATCACCAGTTTAAGACCTGGCGTTGGTTACACATAACCCCCAAATTTAGTATATCTGGTAAAATAAGAATTCTGAAATCCTTTTTATTGGGTTGGAAACACAGAAATATCTCCTACTGCTCCCTGCCATTTCTTACAGTGAGTCAGCAGTGGGTTCAACATTGACCTAAATTTCCCATCACAACACTTCACTTTTTCTACTGGAGAAGAGTGAAGCTGACTCGGATTCTAAAGTCCAGCTCGGAAAGGGGGTCCTGCTAGCCTTCCAAGAAGAGTGCTGTGTCTACAGGACATGGAAAGAACACATTCAGAGTGCTGGCAGCTGAGATGCAAGCCTGCTCCAGCAGGATTGTCTCCCTCTTGTCAATGAAGGAGCAGAGGTTTGGGTAAAAGGCAAGAGAGACATATTATGCTCTTTCTATCCATTTTGAACACAAAATTATGTGGGTATTCTATATGTACATGTATATGCATATGTATATATGTGATAGTACTAGCTAAGAATAACGGGATTTTTAGGACCATAATTATTAAGAGGTTGCTTAAGTCATACAGGAAATTTGGATATACCTGTTTCTGCAATGCAAATAAGGCCCATAGAAATGCAAGGGACTGTCTCAATGCAATAAATGGCGTAGGACAGTATATTTGGATTTGGTACGAACCAAATTAAACTGGCAGACATGAAGAAAAGAGAACAGATCTACAGTTTTATTACTTGGTGCTCCTGCCCATCTCTAAGGAAGGATGGAAAAACCTCTAGAATATTCTGCTAATATTCACACTTGAGAAATAATAATCTCTGTAGGTGAATGATTAATCTGTCATGTTTTCTCAAACTGCAATTCCAGTGCTGGTAGTTAGATTGTAACATCTTTGTTAGTTGAGACTTGTGATTGTGGCATATGGAATACAAAACTGTCTAGTCATCCACCAGTATTCTGTACTTCCACAGTCTTTACGCATTTTCAGTCAGCCAAATTTTTCTATTATCAAAAATCATTTAACTGCATGATTTACTCAGGTTGATTTCAATAGCTTAAATTTCCCAGGAAAATGAGTCCCTAAGAGGAATGAGTGGTTAAATTAGCTGAAATAGCAGTTTTGAGAAACTGAACAGGTGTGATTTGAATACACATTTTACTTAGATGTTAATAGCTGCCCAGACCTATGCTTTGTTAATAGAAAAAGAAATCATGATTTAAATCTTGTCATAATTTGTTTAATTTCCCTTCGGCTCTTTAGATAGAACACACCACCCCTCTTTGTTCATGCATGTTCCTTTTTTATTTTTTGAGCAATGGCCATCAAAAGATGTTGTTACTGTTTGATCGTGTCAGAGATCAAAATAGTTGCAAAACATTTTGCATGTTAGCAAGCACAGGGATGACCCAATGCTGATAAATGGTGTTTCAATAGGCACATCAGTCCTTAGTAGGCACTGGTAAAGACCAGTAAAAAAAGAATTAAAAAGAGTTTGCTGGTTTGGAAGTATGGGGTTTTTACAGGAAACTTGTTATGACAGTAGACTTCATATAGATGGTAGGCAAAACAAACAAATGGGACAAAGCAGCAGAGGATATTTTAAAGAAAAGAAAATAATCATCCATTTTTTGCCCAAAATCACAACAGAATCTACAAATTAGTGTCTCAAGACAGGTTGTGCAATAGATACAAATGACAATTTTTTTCAGGGGCCATAGTGCAATGCAGTAGGAATAACCCAGTTTTGCAAAAGGACAAGCATGTGCAGATTTTGCATGTCAGAGTGTATTTGAACAAAGGTCAGCACTTGTAGCTCCTTCTCTTAGAATACCATGCTGATAAAAACTTGAAGGAACTCTCCCTCAGGTTGATATAGGTTTTGACAAGGGCTGTGAGTGAAAGTTCAAGTGGGCTGATGATGTCGCAAGATTTAGGAGATCTGAAAAAATTGGCTTCTATTCTTGTAGATCAGAAGATTAAGTCAGAAGATTGGCAAGAAATCTTTTCATCTTTTTCCACTAAAACCTGAAAATCCCTATGGATTTCACCAAGAAAATAATTATAAACATCCAAATTAGTTCAAAATCCAAGTATAACCAATATGTACTAAAGACTTTTACTTGATAAGAATTTACAGTTTAATATTAATTTTTAACTTGATGTACAGTAAACACCACAGTGGTAAATAAAGTCATCTACAGACTACTTAGAAGGTCACAACCATGACACCTATTTCATTGTTTTATCTACCTTTATTTTTCCAGAACATCTTTTGGCTATTGTAGAATAGAAAGGCTGTATCTCCCCTCTCCAAAATCTATGCAACCTTGTTATTTTCAGCAGAAACTTGGCTTTAAAGTATTTTAAATTTTCTTTTCCCCCATTTCTTTAATGTTTTGTGTGCTGCGTTTATCTAGACCTAAATTTACTTTATCCTACAGAGATAGTTTAAGGCACACTGAGTTCCCAAAATGAAGCTGAAGGGTTTTACTCTGTTGCAAAGATCACCATTTGCAGTTACCCTTATGCAGAAACATGTACTGTTATTCAGTTCCCTTCTTATCATTCCTAAAAGCTTTTCACACTTCAGTTTCCACAAATGCAATTGTTTTTTGGTGCAATAAGGTTCAGAAAACCACTGTTGCATAGTGATTTTCTTCTGCACTGGACAAGGTGATACCTATCTTTTAAAAACATGCTGGATTAGAAAAATGTGTTACAAATAAGTGAAAATGTTATATTTTGATTTTTTATGGCATTATTTTAAAATTTCAGGGATTCTTCTGTTTAACACATATGCTCAACATATTTTTTCGTGTTTATTAAGTTATATATTTCAAATGCAGTAGTGATTTAAACTATAGCCTGTAAAAAGATTTAATCTACTTGAATTATAAACTTGTCTATTACCAAATGCTTTAGAAACCTACATTTGCATTCTAAATTTACAAGAGTAGAGCACGCAATTCCAGACACCAAAAACCTGAACAACAAAAACTTTAGCATTAATTTAATTTATATATGAAATCTAAATATCACAGAATATTTTCAAGTGTCTAAAAACCTTTCCATCCAACTTTCAAGAATTTTAAGGGACTTATAAATATAAAGTGGACTAGGTGCAGAAAAAAAAGAAATTTAAAATTAACATTCATTCAATGAGGATATTTTAGTGCACACCTTCTAAATAAATTAAATTTCTAATGTTAAAAAAAATTGAGTGAAAGTAAAATTTGACGTGCTGGTATTTTCTCATAATATTGAATATAAACTTGAATTTACTGTTGTTTCTTCTGTAACATAATCCTTGGAAGCAATGGCATATGCTCTCAGGAAATCTGTAGACTAACCCACATCTACTTAGTGTTCCTTAACCACTGAAATTTAATAAGATACATCTGTATTGAATGATAGCAAAATGGTTTTACCCTGACCTAATGAATGGTGGTGTGGTTTTGACATTTTGAATACTTTATATCCAGTTAATGTTCTTTATATCTGTGTTTTATTTTTATATTTTTTATGTTCCTTATACAGTACTTCTGAAAACAGTTACATTTGCCACTTGATCAATACAAATACTTTCCCTTGGCAATTTAATCACATATGTGTTTAGTATAAGACCTGGGCTGAATATTTTAATATAATAATAATCCATAAACAATTTAATAATGCAACAGATATTATCATTTATATATCCATAGAATATGTGTATTTCCAGGTCAGTTAGATTTTAGAATGTACCTGTATGGTCTGTATGGTCAAATGAAGCTCCTTAGTTTTAACACTGAGAAGTACTTAAAGCTAATGTTTTAAATCCACAACACTGTGATTTTTTTCATTCCGAATGTCAGAGTATATGTTCACATCCAGCGTTTTGATCTGTTTTCTTTAAAACCTCTTCTAATCTAGTGCTGTTGAAAGTTGTTACAAATTTACAAATGATATTACTTGCATTATGGCCATTCCCAAATGAAAATATGAATGCTCTCCATATGAATGCTGTTCTTGCTCAGCCTGGAGAAGAGGAGACTGAGGGGGGAGCTCACCTGCAGCTTCCTCACAAGGGCAAGTGGAGACTCAGGCACTGACCTCTTCTCTGTGGTGCCCAGTGAGAGGACCCAAGGAAATGGTCTGAAGTTGTATCAGGGGAGGTTTAGGCTGGATATTAGAAAAAGATTCTTCACCCAGAGGGTGGCTGGGCACTGGAACAGCTCCCCTGGGTAGTGGTCACATCACCAAGCCTGTCTGAATTAGGGAAGTGTTTGGAAAATGCTCTCAGGCACAGGGTGTGACTCTTGGGATGTCTTTCTCAGGGCCAGGAGGTGGACTTGATGATCCCGATGGGTCCCTTTCTACTCAGGATAGTCTACAACTCAATACAAAAACATTACTAATTTTGACCCTTTAATTCAAATCACTTTATTAGATGTTTTATTTTTCATATTATTTTATTAGGTGTTATATTGTATAGTTGGACACCTGAAATATAGAGCTCATGTTTATGGTAATCTTGTTTATGGCAATGTTGTTGATTGGCTGTAAATCACAGATAACCATCACCGATATTAATACAATAATATTTTCTTAGATCTAAAATTCTGCATTCAAATTCTATTGGGAAGAAAGTGAATGGAGTTTGCTTTTCTGGCTTATTCTGAATTTATTTAAAAGGAATATTTCAAATTTTCATATAATGGTGTGAGAGAGAGTTGTAACTAATTCCTGTGAGGTAAGTACAGATAAATCCGCCTGTTGTACCATCTCCTATAATTATTCCACTCTTAATTTATTTTGTGCCCAGAAACAGATAGTTTAAGAGGACCAGATTTGTTATCAAATTTATAAAACCAGTGCAACACAGATGTGGAGTGATGACATTTTATTGTGGTAGTGCCACTGTTGTGTTACCCTTATTCTTGATCAGTGATATAAAAATAATACGCACTTTGAAAAAGATATTTCTGAAGTGTTATTGACCATAGAGTTTTCCTTAATATTTTCTTTCTTCTTGGCTTTGGAGACTCTGGCTAGGATAATGCTGTCTTCCAAAACAGCGATGAAAACACCTGGCAGATTATTTGTAATTCTAATCAGTTTTTAAACTATTGGCCTTCATTACACAGCCCACAGAGTGCTTGTGGCCCACAACATGTATAATTGTAACCCACCATAAATTAGTAGCTTGGCCTCTATAATTTAGTGTTGCAGAAGCTATTGTTTATCCAAAAGAACATTGTTCTTCTGAAAAGATGAGTTACTTCTAATATGTATACTAATTACTGAAAATTATTGTATGACAATTGGACATCCTTAGCCAGTCATAACAAAGAAATACTGTCAACTTGTCAGCTCATAAACCTACTCCTTGGAGCTAAGGCACTGGCAGAAAGGAAGCTTATGTTCTGAATAGAGTTTGAGTTTCTCTAAAGCTGTATTTTACTGTTCTGTTCCAGTTCCCTTTTCTGATCCAGTGCATTGTGTAAGAAAATGAGAACTTCTGCTAATTTTAAAGTATTGGCATAATTGTGTTAAGTAAATGTTTGAAGATAATATTTACTGTAATTTTTTTCTCTTGTATCAGGAAGAACTGAAAAGATTGTCAGCTGTCTCTAATGGCAGATTTTAGAGATTTCTCAGGTTTCAAGAACTTCCCTAGAAGCAGAAGATATTTTCAGCTGCAGAGGGAATAATTATTAAATACTTCTGCTTAAAATATATGTGCATGACCACTCTGTGCTACCACAGATGTGAGGAATTATTTCACAGCACAAATCTGATGTACTTTTTGTGATTGATGTCAATAATGTGGGTGTTTTTGTATCACGTCTTACAGATTTACATATGCAATTAAGACAAAATGTCAATTTTTAAATTAAAATAAAAATACTTCCAGTGTGCTGTACAGAGATAGCAAAGCTGATCTTTTAACTTCAGCAAAGTGCCCAGAAGGCTTAATGGGGAATGAGAATCATGTGTGATTTTTGAAAGCTGAATTATAACTTCATTGCTCAGTTTTAAATTGTGCCATTTCTTTATTATGCTAATGCAGTAGTGGCCAATACAAGAGAGGGAGGCAATTTGTAGGGAATGATACTGATTCCCAGCTGGCTATGTTCTTAACTGCATTAATTGGTGAATAATATACAGAATGCCTATTGTATGTTCAGCAGCCATGGGATATGAGGCCTCTGACTTTTGGCACCATGGATGCATTTCTGGGGATGGGTTCCGAGACTGACGAGGCTGCAGCCGTCAGGTTGCTTCCTGTTATCTCCATCCCCTCTGCTAAGCAGCATCGGAAGCAGGCCAGGAAGGGTGTCCTATTGCCAGAGTAGTGCGAAAACACCTTTTCAGTCAAGGAGGAGCTCGAGGCTCCCCAGGCTTAAAGTCATGTATTCATCCAGGTTTGAATTGACCTTAGAAAGTCTATAGTCCAATCTCCTGCTCAAAACATGTCAAACAGAACTCAGGCCAAGCTGGCTCTCCCTGGACCTTGGCAGGTTTTCTCCTACATTGTTTTGAATGTCAATTATCTCTTAAAAACTCCAGCCTTCCTTTTTCCTGTGCCTCAGGGCAGTGTGCCTTAGGTAGCATTGAATACAAAACCCCAACAATGTTGACTGGATTGGTTAGGTTTCTTTGCTTATGTTGTCATATAGCTGGATTGATTTGGAAGTGCTGAAAACTTTACTTAATTTAGAGTAGCATTGATATTTCAAAGGCTGACTTCATCATTATAGAGGTACTTGCATATTATGCTGTGTTCAAGTCTAAATTAAAAAAATTAAAATAACGTGTTCCTGATTTTTTTGTTGTTTTTGTTGTATTACTAACATGAGTATGAAAGTGTTTTCACAATTTAAAACTTAATTTTTTTTTTCAGACTTAATAAATGGGAATGTTAACATTCTGAGGTTTTGAGTATATTGTTTGGTATTTAAAATAGTTAGTATTTTGCATTAACCTTATAGACGACAGATATGTAAAGTGAGACAAACTTGGGAAAACAAAATAAAATCACAAATAACATTTAGCGGGAAAACCATGAAGGGGAATTGTGTTTAATTAGTTCACAGTTGGAGATTTGCTCATACTGCTTATTTTAGTTAAGTCCTTCATTGAGAAGAAAAGAACTATTTAACTTCTAGGGTCCTTGGAGGGAAAGGGCCTTGAAACACTTACAATACATGTATCTCAGACATCTCTCAAAATATTCTTACATTTTTATGTAGCCACTACCTAAAAATACATTAATTTTTATATTTAATATATCAATGTAACGATTGAAATTGATTTGAATTATTTTCAAAATAGTGCTACAGAAGAGAAATTTACTGTCCATATTTCCCTGCTGTTACATGGAGAAGCAAAGGTTTTTATAGCATTGGAGCCATACTCTTGGTTTAGCAGTATTTTGGAAGAGATGCTTCTAGTTCAGCAGATTCTGCCATATAATAGCTGCCCTTAATGCTGCCTTTCCTGTCTAACAAATAAAATATCTCTGTATCTGAGTAGACACAGAGACACAGATACTTAGTCAGTTAGGAACTTGCAAGCGTAGTATGTGTTGTTGGGATAAATTTTTGTATGCTGGAGCATCCAAGAATTAGCTATTAACAGATATAAATCTCCTTAGTTCTCTGTTCGTCTGTAAGCATTTCCAATGGGTTACTGACTTACACGCTGCGAAGCTGAAAAACTTGGTCCATTTTGTCCCTCCTCTTTGTGAAATTAAACCCTGACCACATTTCAGAACAGAGCACATATGTACCTGCAAATAAATATTTTCTTCTCTACTGAGAATATAAATGTTTTGCTCAGTTTGTCTTCTCTAAAACTCTCTGAGATGAAAACAGGTTATCAAGATAAAAATAATTCTAATTCTACCTCATGACAGATGTCCCTCAGTGTTGATTAGTGTATTGAAAATCTGGGAATCCTGATTTTTAGTCCTGACATGATACTTGACATGGGTTTTGAAGTCACTTTAACTTTTTTATCTTGATATTTTATCTGATCATTCCACTCAGTATTTTTTGAGATATATTATTCTTTGGAGAATATTAAAAAAACTTTAAAAATTGTTGCTCATTCAGAGAAGACTATCACAGATCATTGTCAGGCTTTCAGTGATGATCTTATGGATTCCATGAGAGTAGGAAATATTTCTAGTGAAGATAAATATTTATCTTATATATATGGCTCTAGACATGAAGCTCAAGCTATCTCACAAATAATTTTATTGGTCTTTAGTTTTCCCTTTGTTGCAACCAATTTTGATACTATTTTTGATACAAATGAATATAGAAACATTATACATAGGAAGGCAAGGTTCAATACTAATATTCTATCTTGACAGCAGCGATAAAAACTGGGAGGCTATGCCTCATTGTTTAGTGACAAAATTAATGACTATTATTATCCATCTTTCTCTTCACCTTTATTTGCATCTACATCTTGAGTACTGTGAACTAAAAATTAAACTTACAAATTAGATATTACACAGAAAGCTGTAACTTTCTAACAAGACCTGGGTTGTAATTTTAATGCACTAGACATTTAGTTTGAATTATTTTTAAATTATCTAAAAGATATGTGAGGTGGGTGAGTAAAGTAAAACAACACCCATAGCTCTCGTGATATTTCACACGAGATTTCAACAATCTCACTTTCAACAATTATTGACACCACTAGTTCTGTAGATAAGTCCATAGTGTCAACATCCATAGTTACTAATCAGGAATGATGAATGTTTTCATTTCTAGTAACCTAAAAATGCTTAAATAATTTTTTTTCTAATCTGTACGCTATTTTAAAATTGATCCATTCAAGAAGCATAGAGTGTTCTGAGTTGGAAGGGACCGACAAGGACCATCAAGTCTTACTCTTAGCCCTGCATATGACACCCTGAAAAATCACACCACGTGCCTGAGAGCATTGTTCAAATGTTTCTTGAAATCTTCTCAGGCTGGTGCTGTGACCACTGCCCTGGGGAGTGTCTGTCCCTGCTCTTCCCTTCATGAGGAAGTTGCAGACTGCAATCAGATCTCCCCTCAGTCTCCTCCTCTCAAGGCTGAGCCGATCAAGTCACCTCAGCTGTTCTCAAACAGCTTGCCCTCAAGGTCCTTCACATTTCGTGGCTCTCCGTTGGATGCTCTCTAATAGTTTAATGTCTTTTTAATATTGTGGCACCCAAAACTGCCCCCAACACTCGAGGTGAGGCCACCCCAGTGCAGAGCAGAGCAGGACAATCCCCTCCCTTGCCTGGCTGGCGATGCTGTGCCTGGTGACCCCCAGGACAGGGTTGGCCCTCCTGGCTGCCAGGGCACTGCTGACTCACATTCAATTTGCCACTCACCAGGACTCCCAGGTCCCCTTCCCCAGCACTGCTCTCCAGCATCTCATTCCCCAGTCTGTACACACAACCAGGATTTCCCTGTCCCAGGTGCAGAATCCAGCATTTCCCTTGCTGAATTTCATATTGGTTGTTTCCCAGCCCTTTAATTTATTGAGGTCTCTCTGCAGGACCTCTCTGCCTTTGAGGAAGTCAACAGCTCCTCCCAATCTGGTATGCTCTGCAAACGTGCTTAATATCCCTTCTAGTCCTGCATGCACTCAGAATCTCACTTTCAGGCTTAAATGTCTACCTGAAGATGGCTACAGGTCTTGGTAGAACTTCAGTTAAGAAAAATCCGTGTTTAGTTAAAAATCCTTTCCTTCTTTTATGTGTAAGAATTTGCTTTACTTTTGTTATTGTGAATGCTATGATGTCTTCTAAATTGTACTAAATCAATCAGCATAAAATTATCTGTTGTCTGTTAGTCTATGGTGAATTTGAACCTTGATATATTTTTTTGATGGTAATATCTTATTATATTTTACATCATGCTTTCACTGATTTGGTTTTGTCTTCCATTTTTTTTTGCTTATCAATTCTAAGTCTTGGAAACTCTGTGTTAAAATGAGACATCTAGTGACAACTGAAGAAGAAAACGCGTAAAAAAATTTTGGAAACATAAGAAAATATATGACATTTTGTATTCTTAGAATTAAATTGCAGCTATTTTAAGGGCTAGCAGAGAGGGTAGAAGGTACATTGTTTACAAATTCTAAGTAGTAGAGTGAGTACCCAAAATTAGGTGGAGTCTGGGCATGTGGAGGGAAATTTTTAGTCAGTGGCATGGGGAGAGAAAGATAGTCAATCTCTTCTTATCAAGAGTCTCAAGAGTGTCTCCAAGCAAATAATTTTACTGCTTTACTTGTCATGATGGAGTCTATTCTTCTCATGGATTATGGGAACATTTTAAAGATACTAAATTTCTGTGCTATAATGTTAACCATTATGAATATTCTCAAAAATGCCCTTTTGCCCCCTCTTTAAAAACTCAGTAAATCACAGCTATACCTACATGTGAGAAGTTCCTAGAGAACTTTCTTGTCCAAGTGCTTAAGCCACATTTATATCTGTACATACTGCAGTCTGGCCACTATCTTATCTTACTATGAGTGCTCTCCCCTGTTTTTCTCTTATTTTTCTCAGAGTAAGTATGAAGCCCTCTTCCACAAGATTTAAGCAGCATAGAGAATAATATTTTTAATTAAAGCACAGAATCAAATGTTGGGACAAACATCTTCTTTCTTCGATATTTGGGAGGGTTGCCTGTTACAAGTAGTCTGGGTTTACATATTGTTATCAAAATTACCAGAGTGTTAAGAAGGTTCCATATGAATTTAGCACTTCTGATGCCATGCCCATTTTGTGTCATTTTAGGTATCTTGAGATTATAGTGAAGTACAAGAGAAATTATTTGTTAATAAGGTATTCTTATGCTTTTCTGAATTTATTTGATTTTTGAAGACTTTAAATAAAGTAAAGAAGGTTTTGATTTACAAATAATGGAGTAAGAAACATAGTGAATGTTGAAAGTCTGTTGGAAAACTCTTTCCCCTATGCAGTTGTACTAGTTGATATACACAGTCAAAATTAGGCTGCCTAACAGAAAAATAATAATAAAAAACCGCAGAAATCCGAAAACCTTTAAAGCTAATCTTTACTAGTGCAAAAGAACTATCTGTAAATTAAATAAGCAAGGGAAGGAAATAAAATGAAACACATATACAATACTATCTCCAAAAGTGCTAGAAGGAAGACTGAATGTTGGGTACCCAATCTACCTTTTAAGGCTCATTTGTATTCACTGACTGCATAATCAAAAGTATGTAAATGAAGAGCTTTAATCAAACCAATAGGTCGATTTGCTAGAATCTTACTCTGACAAGACAAATACTTGTTTGAGCTTGTCCACAAGGCTCAAAAACTAATTATGTTCTGGTGGAATGTCCCAAAGTGGAAGTTAAGAAATCCTTGTCAGGAATTTCCCAGTCTTCGCTCACTCTGTGGGCTTTCTACTCTTGTGGGATTTTCAGCCTGTACTCTGAGAGTTTCTTCCCATTGATCATGTTCAGTGGCATTCAGGTAAAGGACATGTTCCTCAGCTTCTCCTCAGTATTCTCCATTTGATCATAGAGAAGCAGCCAGAAGAGAGGTAGGTCGTCTTTCTTTTTTCACCCATCAACACTTTTAGGAAGAATGAAACAAAAAATTTGTCATAAACTCCCAACGAACAAAATGAATACTGCTTTTTTTTGACAAAAAATGTTCTTAGTATTCCAATAGAAAGCAAAGTATTTTTTTAAAATTTAACCAGGATTGTTTTGTTTGCTATGCACAGAAAAGACTGCAAGAATTGCCAGTATTGGAGACAGCATTTTTTGTTATATATATTAAATTCTAGTTAAGGAAGAGTATCAATCTTGACCTTGAAATTTTCTTTTCACAAATTTAATTTGAGAATGAGAACTGTGATGCAGTAATTTGGAAGTTACATAGGAAATTTACATAAAATAATTATATATACATAGATATCTTTGTACTATCAGCATTGAGTGATAGTCAGAAAAGATTGACTTCTTTCTAGCAATTCTTGAATTTACCCGATTTTGAGCTAGTGGGTAATTTTTTATCATCTGACTTTGTGGTAGGCGTACCCTAGATGGTTGCTAAATCCATGCAGTCACTCACTCAATTCCCATACTCCTACCCACAGCAGGATGGGGGAAGAAAAAAGAAAGAGAAAAACCAAGAAAATTTGTGTATTGAGACAAAAATACCAGGAAGGAAAGGGAAGGGAAGGGAAGGGAAGGGAAGGGAAGGGAAGGGAAGCAAGTTTAGATGGTAAGAAGTTGTTTTCATGGAGGAGCTGTCTTGCAAATATATGTCAAAACGAGAAAGGTGGAACAGGGCATAGGAGGGATCTTTTCAACGTTGTACTTTAAATGGAAAAGAAAGTCTACAAGGAATAACACATGTGTGTCCAAGAAAAAAGACCAGGGTGATTTTACCTGCCAGAAGGCTTCAGGGAAATAGGGCCTGTTATTGCAAATGGAATCTAGTATAAACATTCAGGAAGATTATTTTGCTTTCTAGGTTCACAGACTAAAACAAACTAACAAAAAAACCCCCAACAGCCCATATCTGAAATTAAATCTCTGCTGGGACACACAGGGCATTTCAGTATACTATGATTAGCATTTCTAAATGGGCTTGATCTTAGAGGTCTTTTCCAACCTTAACAATTCTAGCATTCTCTGATTGTAAATATTCAAAATTTGTCTAAGGGTGGAAAATTATTTCTAAATTTGTGTCTTTATTCCTTCTCCCTCATTATATAAATAACTTCTGTGTCTGAATGGAACAGGTTGATATGTGAAAATTTAAACACAATCTTTAGTTGAAGACCACTACTTTGCAAGTACGTATTCTTCTCCCCTAGATATACAACCAGTTTTAAGCAATTTCCTTTTGGAGTACCAAGCACTGGAAATTCATATTCTTGATGAATTTAAGCTGAAATTATGAATATTCACATCTTTGATTGCCTTTTCGGCAGCTGTCAGCCATCACTTTTATTATAAATGATGGCTCTTTGCTGTCTGATCCTGTGATCTTTTTAAAATCATGATCTGAGATGTCTCCTATCCAGGTGAAAATATCTGCTCTTCAAGAGCAGCTGTAAATTATTGTTTATGTTTTAAAGAATATTAAATACAGGAATTAACCAAAAAATTGCAATTAAATTACTTAAAAATATTGCTAGGTTTGTGGAGGTTTGGGTTTTTTCAATTTAAAAGGACAGCAGAACATCTTATTTTATGGACTACTCTATAAAGCAGTTCATAATGTTTTAGAGGATAACATGACCCAAAAATACAGTGTTTAACCTTTCTGCCTTTCATTTTTAGAAAAAAATCCCAAATTGTTAATCATCCTTTTCTGCAGTATGACTTTTTAAAAAAAAATAAATCTTGGGCATTGAAATAGATTTCGTTTATATATTCAGCTTGTGTGAACTTTTAAAAGAATTCTCCAACTACAGACAATTTTCAAATATGCTATACCTATAATGGTAAATTCAGCTTACTTTCTGTTTTCTATTCTAAAAGAATATTCTTTCAAAAGAAAATCAGAAAAACTAGTAGACATCTTTCCAAATATGAAGCTTTTTTAATTTGCTGATGATCTACATATGCTGTCACACCTGTCCGTGTATTAGGAAGAAAAAAAATAATCGTACAGACATGTTCAAAATAACTAGAATAAAGAATATATGACTGAGGTTGTATGGCTTAAACACTAAGATTAGTTTTTGATTCCTTTTTTGAATTGAGAATCCAAATTTGAATATATTATTAATGTTCATCAAGCCAGTTAATTATGCTGTAGGATTTTTACAATATTGTGTATCCCTATGAAAGAATTTATGAAACTGAAGAAAATAAAAAATATTCATGATATGCTATTATATAGAAATTTTTGTAATGGGACCTTATCCAAATTGTAGTCTTAACAGATGGGATCTTGTTGGGGTTCCACATATTTAGTTATTTAGGACTTTAGTAAACAGTGATTTTATCCAGTCTGTGATTGGAACAGATGTGATCTTATCAGGGTTCCACTTTTTTTCAGGAGCATAAAATTGCCATGATTTGCTGTACAGTGCTATAGTTTACTTTTTGTGCTTTTAGAACCAGAGTCCTTTTTAGCCAGAATTTGCCCTTGGGTCCCAAAAACATCATAATAGGGAGTTAATGTTTTATTCTCTATTAATCCCATTAAATCCTTTTAATATTAGAGCATGTGTTGCTTTATAGCATTAACTAGTGTCTTGCACTCAACAGTATTTTCACAGTTTATGACACTGCTTAGGGCATTAACAAACAGCTGTTTGAATTAAATGAGCAGTTAAGGACCCTGTTCATTAACTCAAAAGTTTCATGTATTTTTAATTCCTTAAATCTAATGGTATTATCACCCTCCAAGAAATCTATCTTTGATTATAATTTGCTGTGACCAGTATCAGTTTGGGTGAGATGAGAGAGTTATTTTTTGACTATAAACTCTATCAGTGGTGAACATCTCCAGTGAATCTGAACTGTCTTCTAACACTTTTAATCTTTCGGGATATAAAACTTTTAAAGTTGTTTACAGCAGTTGTGTTAAGATTTCTTCCAATTTTCTTTACTGATGACTTCATTTAGCTAATGTAAAGAGGCATTTGGAACAGAATTATTTGCATTTGAAATGGTGCTATCAGAGGTTTCTGACTGACTCATTTTAAAAAAAAGAAAAAGTAAATTGTATTTGGACAGTGACAGAGCATCTATATGCAGTCTTATGTATTAAGTGGACATGGGCATGTTGCACTTTTTACAAAGCAGATTTGTAAGTCTTTATTCTATTTGCAGTATAAATGGTTTAACTTTTCATTTTAACATATATTCTGTGTGATCTTTATTATGAGACAGAAAAGATACATTTTGAACTGAGGCCAATTTGTCATCACATGACGTCAGTTTGGAAAAAATCCCTCATATTATAAATGTGTTTGCATGTTCATGTGCATATGGATAGTCAAGGCTATTATTGCTTTAGTACATCTCTGCAGTGTATTTTAGAAATACATGCTTAAGCTCAAATTCCACATGTTCAGTAGGATTACTCATATCCACTAATATAAAAGTGCCAATGCATCTGTGGTACTTGATATTGTTTGCCACCTGTTTCATACTATTTTATTTCTTTAAAATATTCCTGATTGTTTAGCTCCACAAACCCAAAAATTCCTAATCAAGCCTTCACTGAGAAGAAAATAATTCAAACATGAAACACTTCACACTAGATTTTTTTTATTATTATTTACTTAGCCCTCACCTCACAGAGCACCTGTAATACACATTCAGTTTTAAGCATGATAAGGCTTTCTAAAATAGAAGAGTAGTATTATTTAGTTTAGTATTTTTTTTAGCTCCAAGGATATTGAGACACTTTCCTTCACAGCAGGGCAAAAGATCAAGATACCAGTGAGACCAAGGAACAGTTTGCCCTGAGCAGCTGCGGATGCTCCGTCCCTGGAATGTTCAAGGCCAGGTTGGGGCTTTGAGCAACGTGGTCTAGGGAAAGGTGCCCCTGCCCATGGCAGAGGGGTTGGAACTAGATCTTCAAAAACCCCTTTCAACAAAAAACCGTTCTGTGGTTCTTTCAAAGTTTATTTTATGGTGCAGATAGTATAGACTATTTGCGATAACTGAAGCTGTGCTGCATCTTAAAAATACCAAAACAACCAGGAATGGGCACCATTCAGTGATGAATCAACTCCTCCAGTTTCTGTATTTCAGTTGTCTACATTCAACCCAACTATTCACATTCATGTGAAACTCTAAAAAATACATACTTTTACTTAGGATAATGTCACTATAATTACCCTGAGCATAATTATTCTTAACAAGAAGTATCCTGACGATACTTTCACCTTAACTTCTATAAAGATTATTCTCCGCTTACCATTATTCTTTCTGTGACACATTCTTCCTCAATCCTTGATAAGTGTACCTCTCCTCAGGAGAATTCTCAGGACATTTGAACACAGCTTCAAGGTATTCTTTCTAACAGCTAATTCACTCAATGTAGTTATCATTGCAGACTGCAGCTGCAAAGGCCAAGATATTCATGGACAGTGAAGGACTGTCCAAAGGATCTTGTCATAACAAGGATGCAAATAGGGAATGAATTGTCTGTAATACACAACTGTTCAGTCCATCTTATACCTTATACATTGGGTTTGAGTTCTCCTTGCCACATGAATTGTAACTGACTGTATTAAGGAATAAATGTAAGAATTTATGCTCTTAAAAGGAGTTTACATCCTAGTGATTTTGGAATATGAAAATTTTCAACCAAGAAATGACCTCTAGTTGTGCCAGGGGAGGTTTAGTTTGGATATTAAGTAAAATTTTTTCACCAAAACTGGTGATAAGCATTGGAACAGGTTGCTCAGGGATGTGGGTGAAGTCCCCATCCCGGGAGGTATTTAAGAGACATGCAGATGTGGCACTTAGGGACACGGTTTAACTGGTGGGCTGAGCAGCACTGGGTTAAGTTTGACTCAATGATCCGAAAGGTCTTTCCTAATCTAAATGATTTTACGATTCTATGTAGAAGAGCAGTGAGAATATCTAGATTTCCTCCACATTGAGACAACTGATCTCAAATAATAGATCTCTTCTCTGCGCACATGACTTAGGAGGGGTTTTATAGAAGGTATTTTTTTTCTTTCAAAGACAATTTAACAGGTGCCAGCCATTTTGCCAAACAGATCTCTGCAGGTCTTTTGTCCCTTTCCTTTTCTCATTAGAATGGATACCATGAAGAGAAGCTCCAGTAATTCCAGTCACCCTTTCCTGTGAAGGCTGCCATGCACTCAATTCAAATTATAGTTGTTGGAAAGGTCAGCCATGAGTTACAGGTAATTTCAGGTTGTCTAGCTCTTCAAAATATTTCTGAAGTCAGACAAATTATTCAAAACAAGAATATCAACATGCTGTACTTGTAAAAAGAAATCTGCTAGCCACGTGCATTAAAAGGCTTATTTGAGATTTACACATAAAAGTGTGCAGTTTACTCTTTCACCCCTACCATTATGATGTATTCTTCAAATTAAAAAAAAGCTGAGTACTGATTACTGTCTAAAATCTGCCTAATTTTTGAAGAATGTACACAAAAGAAGTGGTGTTGAATCTTGTGCTCAGTATCACAATTGTTGCATTATGTTTGAACTTTTTGAGAAAGTGAGGTAAATCTGATAAATTGAATATATTTATTAAAAAAGAATGTTTCTTGGAAATATAGTTTATTGAGTATACCCATTTTATCTTTAGATAGAATAAGGAAAAGTCACGTAGACAGAATAAAAAAAATGTGATGAGACCTTATTAGACATTTTCAGTGGGAAACTTGAAGGAAAAAAAATTCTCTCATCACTGACATTACTATGATGTACTAGATCCTGTCACCATGAATAGAATGAGTGTTATAGACTGGAAATGGAAAATTCATGCTGAGGAAGAGATAAATCTTCCATGGAGTCCAGAAAGTTGATCAACTTAAACAAAAGAATTGAGGAAAGTGCAGTTTTAAAGGTACATTGATCATGGGAGAAGATGGAGAGGCTAAATTTGCCAGCCTTCTAAAGTAGCTGAGATAGCCAAAATCTGTATTGACATGTGGAATCTAGAATTGCCATCAAGAGACAGGTCTAATCAATTTTTATTTTCCTTAAGAGCAGCACTTTTTGCCAAATCTAGAATTTTTCTGTAGAATTTTAACTTTCTGGTCAGTATCACTATGGATCCATTTCTAGATCTACCCATGAGCAAACCACATTTTTTTCTGTTTACTGTAGTAGCTTTTGAGATAATGGCCACTTTCAGCTATAAGAGAGATTGAAAGGAATATTATTGCCCTGAAGTTCTGATAATGAATTTTCCTAAGATGAAATGAGGATAAGAACTGGGGGCGGGGAGGGAAGGGGGGGATGTTTACACTGTAGATTAAATCCGGGAGGAAAAAAACCCAAACAACAAACCCTGTTCTTCTGCCAGTCCAATCAGATTTTTTTGCAATGCAAGGAAGAATTTTGGCAGACTTTGGAGTTCTGTGAATTCTTACAGTCCGGGGGTAGTTTAATCACACTTTGCATCCAGTACTGAATTCCTTGTTTTTTGAATTATGGGATAATGGCTTTAATATTTCAAAATAATATTACCTATAATAAAAAAATCATAGAATATTTGTAGCTTTCATTTAAATAAATCAGTAAAATAGCTATTTTTGAAGTTCTTCAAGCTGGACACTCAAAGGTTTCTGCCATATAGACGTTTGGTTCTGTAGCACCCAATGACTGTAAAGGAAAAGTTCATTACCAACACCTATACAGATCTTTATATGGATTTCTCCCTATCCGGGTATTACTATAAATCTGAGTGACAGGACTACTGAGAACACAAACACCTATATGGGCTATCTCAAAATATGTCCTTTCCTGGAATAACAAGATCCCTTCCGTCTCTAGTTGTTACCAGAGGAAGAATGTGATATTGCTTGGTGGTAGGGAGAGCTTGGTAATGTAAAAGTCTTTGTCCTGCCTGGTGATTGATAGTCTCAATGTTCAGTTTTCCTTTACCATATAAATAAAAGACATACTGGGAGAGCACCAGGCTTCTTTTTTTTAAAAAGGCATGGTTGAAAATATCCTGTCTTAGTTCGTAAGTTGGGTCAGTCTACACCACAGACAAATTACAGGCCCATAATTGTGAATCTAGGACTGTCACTACTTTAAGAAAAGGCATTTTCAAATCATGATGGGGACATTTTAAGCTCTTGGGATTTAACCAGAATTCCATAATCTCCTCAGTCAAAGTCACCCATAACAAGCTCAATCTTTGAAGATATTTAAATTCACAAATTGTAAATATGTCAAGAACAGAAGGCAGGAGAAAACAACATGATCCGGACTACTTTTTATGTTCCTTTAAACATTTCTTGAAGATCTCTGTTAACATTTTTTTAACATTTTGGATCTTTTCTACTGACAGAAGAAAGAGACTTCTCAGGAAGACCTTGGAGCTTAAGGGTTCATTTATTCCTTGTATATTTTGAGATGGATGGAAAAGTGTCTTTTTAGCAAATTTAATTCTATAGAGAAATTCCTTATAAGAAGGTCCTCCAAAAGAAAAGAACAGAGTGCTTCTTTAAAGAGACTGCAAAAAAAAATCAACAGTGTGCATGTCCTTATTTAATGTTGTTTAATAAAGTTTTTAACTGCAGAGGGAGAATGATTAAAATCAGTAAAATAAAGTATCGTCCGTTGAAAATAAGACTGTGTGCTGATAAAATTAGTATCAGGCATTCATTCTAACTCAAATGGATTCTCAGTCCATTTCTGTCCTATATATCTCATGTCAAGCTATAATAGTTAGGAAAACAGATGCGTTCAAATGCCCACTACGCCTCCCAACTACATTTTAATAAGTATTTCTAGATTTCATTGGAAAAGTAACTTTATTTCCATCTTGACTGAAATAATCACATATTCAGGACTGGATTTTTTTTCAGGTGAAATGTAGCCTGCTTTAGGAGCAAGTCTAGCCCTAATACATGTCAGTATGACACAGATACTTTGCAGTGACACAGCTCTCTAAACAAATATATGTCACTTTTCTGCCAATAATTTGCTTCTATTATAAAAATTTATTCTTTCAAATAAAAACAAACTCTATATCAATGTCTTTCCATAAGGATATGCTTCCTGTTGTCAGCCATGTCACTTTTGTATTTCCATGACACAGGTCTTCCAGCATCAACCTTGAGGCCAGGGTAATTCTTCATAATACAAAAGTAGTTACAATATCGCTCATGGAAAATCATTCTTCCTTCATCTTGCCTGTGCACAGAGCTAGTCTATTTGATTTGACATCTTATGCTGATGTTTATCTTGGAACAGAAATTCTGCACTCATTGTTTACTTCATCAAATCTCCTGAGGATTATACTGCATACTGTTCCCCTCAAGATGGGTGTATGATAGGGAAAATAATGTCTGCTTGCTAGTAATTATTAGAGTTAGTACATATGGGCTCTGAGGATGGACACATCCTATCCTTTAATCCATCTCTTTAGAGTCCTCTGGGTTCTGCTGATTATTGGAAGGAAATAAGACAGTCCAGATTATTTAGCCCATTTGTGTCTATTGCTGTAAACAGAGAGGAGATGCACGTCATTGCAGAGCAAGGGTGAATCCTTTGAGCTGTGGGTCTGCAGAGCAGCAGTTTGGAGGCACAATTATTGCTTACCTAAGTAAGCTACACATCAAAAGATGTTTTTCCTGTCAGTGTTTGAGCAGCACAAACTGGCACTTAGGTTTTCTATTTCCTGACAGTTTGCTTGTAACAAAGGCCCTTTTTATATAGCACACATGAAAAGCAATGAAGATGCACCTCACAATGCTGTTTATATTCCTGCTGACAGCAGAATCTTATTCCAGAAAGAGGAAGTCTGGGTAAAATGAACAACAGCATTAATTTGTAAAGTAACAAATTCAGTCCCAAAGAGATAGAAGCTAAGAAACTGTCTGGTGTATGAGCAAAAAAAGGGTGGTTTTTGCAATAAGTTCATTCAAGCTGCATTCATTTTTTCATCATTTTTTGTTACATTTCTTGGTTTCTAGATTACATAAGCACAATGAAAAGAGAAAAGGAAATAAAGGAGAATGGAGAAACAACTGTAAAGCTTCAAGGGTGAATAAGTAGGGCTGTACACGTATGAAAAAAGGAAAATATTTCATAGAACATTTTGAGTGGTAGCTACATGTTAGGTGTGGTCTGATTTGATTGTTCTGCACTTATTAGAGACTTCCTTGGCAGCCTGAACAGTATATTTTAAGCAAAAATTTTATTAGAATATTAAGTGGCTAATCTGTCCTTTCCCCCAAAATGGGAAGAAATGCAAGAGAGTGTATTTAAAAATACTTCCTAGCCTGGTTAGAGGTCATGCCATGCTGGACAGTAAGGTTCAACAGCTGTCATTATGCTGTCATTAGCCAGACATTTGTTATCAATGAAATGCTGCAGAACTATTGTTCCAAGGCTGTTGCTGTAAAATCATAGTGCATTGTAGTTTGTTGGAGGGTAGTAGCACTTGTTAATTTGATCAAGGCTGAAGTTTACGGAGGATAAAGTAAACAATGCAAACTGCAGACACCATCAGTTTCCTATGGGCAGTGAAGTGTAGTTTGTTCCATTTACACTTCACAACAACATCTGATGGGCTTTGTCAGTGCTGCACAGAGTAATTAAACCTGAAATCAATAGCAGGCATTTGTCATGTTTACAGCCGCTCTTTCTGCTGGGTTAAACTCATCAGTTTAGTGCCGTTCTGTTTTACTGCAGAGACACGCTCCATTATTTCTTCAGGTACAGTTGAGATATTCAGTTACATGCCCAATAGTTTGAATACGACAGTAAGATTAAAAGGGGCGGGCAAACGGACAGTTTTTGTAATTTATTCACTGATTTCCTTAAGCAGCATTGGAGTTCCATTGTCTTCCATCTACCCTTTATGGAACCTTTTATGTCCGGGGATAATACATTCCCATTGCCCAATGGTGGCAATGAAGGCAGCACTAAAATTGCATGGAAGTTGACATAGAATATAACTTCACTCCAATCACAGGATACTGTACTGAATTAGGAAAAATGAACCAGTGTACTTGTTTCATGAGAGCCATCCCAGGCTCTGCACATTTACTGTGTAGAGGTGTTACATGATTTTAATGTGAGTTCCAGCAGTCCACGTCAGAAACAGTCTCTGTCTAACAGTATCTGGTAACCTTCTTATTGTTGCTTTACAGATAGCTATGACGTAGGGGTATATTGTGCAAGTCTAGGCCTTTGCTGGGATGTTAACAGTAAGAGTGAAGTTTGACAGACTGGATGTGACATTAATCTTACACTGGTAAGGTGATCCTATACTGCTGATGGCTCAAATGCTTGTAAACTACATTAAAGATTCCTAGAGTCTTGGGATTTTTTAAATCTTGTTCTGGTATATATGCGGTTTCAAATTCTAATACTTACATTTAAGAGTGTTTAAATATTTACTAGCTGATTTGTCCAGAGCACCAGAAAGGTTTCCCTAAAGATTTTTTTATACGTGATATTTAGATCAGTGGCAGGCAATTATTTCAATTACAATTATCTTAAATATAGAGCATTTTCATCTCAAGTTATTCCAAACTGCTTTACAAACTCTCACAATTTGTACACGTCTTGCTTTATCCACTGCTGAAGTGCAGCCACCCTGGGTGAAATACAACAACTATTCAACACTGCACTGTGGCTTGGGACTGGAAATTAAGGATCTTTCTGTATTTGTAATTGCAGTGGGAAATTAGGTAGGCTGAATGTAATTACCTGAGCTGGAATTTGGCCAGCAGACTGAAGTTAACACACCTACTCTTCAGAAGAGTTCCCTGGGATTGCTAATGACCAATTTGGGTAGGACCTTCCGTTTATATCTCATCCAAAAGAAAACTCCTACAGGAATACAATGGCCCCAGCACCAGTTTTGTGCATACCTATTGCATTGATGGGAAGGAAATAAGAGAGTTGGCATGTGATCATATGACAGTGTGACACGTGCTTGGGATTAGCAGTTAAAAAGCTCAGAAAATATATTATTCAATTAACATTTGTATTTTTCCTTTTTTAAGTTTGCTGGGTGAGTAGTGTTAGTAAAGTACAGCAAGTGAAGATATGTATAATGCAGGAATTATGGAACGTTTATGCATCTATAAGGCCTTCTGTGAGAAACATAATATCATATTCTTACAGTGTTGGCTGAAGGCTAGAAAATATTAGATTTAGTTTATTGTCCTCATGTTTCTTTTTATTATGCATGGAGAATGAGGAGCTTTATATTAAGGCTGTTACATATAGTGTATTTCAATGTGTATGATAGGCACCTATAGAGGCTAAATAATCTAAATCAGTAGCTGGCATAATTATGTGGGGCCAATCTTGATGAGGTATGAACTAAAACCCTCTAAAAAGTCCTTTAAAAAGAGGATTTTTGCTACTAGTTGATCTTTCTCAAGCAGAAAGACTTTTGTGAGCCAAGGATGTCATTTGCCTATAGTGCTCTTTATGAATATTTTGCTTTTAGACTTTCTTACTGACTCCTACTCCCTTTCCTCAAAGGCAGCTGTTTTCCTCAAGTGTTACTGGAAAAGAACTGAGGACAAGAGGCAAATGGGGATTCTTATGTCATAACATGCTAAATAATACTATACATTGTGTTCCTTGTAAGTTCCAGACGTAGTGATCCCCCAGATATGTAGATTTTCAAAGACAATGTATTCTGTAAATTACAAACATTTGCTCTCCTTTCTCTGAAGTTCACAGGAAATGAACTGAAATGATCCTACTGGATTGCAGAGAAAAAACAGTTCAGTGTATTTTTAATAGTTAAATAAAATATGAGATAACACTGAGAAACAGTTTGGAAATAAAAAAGCTGAGCACACCTCTCCATTAGGTAGCATAGACAGCTCTAGGATAAATTAAAGGACTTTTAATGGTATGTTAGGAATAAGCCCTTAGACAATTTTCCTTAGCTGTGTGCGTTTTGCCATGTCATTGTTTTGATATGATACGAATATAAAATAGAAAATATTTTCCTTATACTTTTGCACAGCAATAGCATATAATGTAAAATATATTCTCTTAGACATGTTCAATGCCACTAGCCTCTGGCATAGTTATTAGGTGGTCAAATATCAGAATTCAATTAATGCAAGAAATCTATTACCCTCCAATTGTTAAAAATAATGTACTGTCCTGACACATCCTCTCTCACTTGTTTGAGGGAGGTGACATGAGATTTTGGCCATTAATTCAACAAACTTTGAAAGAACTACACTGTAGTACTGAACAATCTAATATTTTGGTGATCAGCCTTTTGTCCAGAGGGAAGAGCAGGAGCAACTAATGCCCAGGAGGAGCGACCAGATGGGTCAGCATCTTGGTGAAGGTTAGTGGGTTTGTATGAACGGCTATCTTAATTTTTATCACAGTACTGCTGAATATGGCAGTAGAATCTTTTGCCCCGGCATGTAGAAAAACTAGTTTGTCCAAAGTCAGCACAGTTAACTCCTGCTAAAGTAGAGTCATATGAGACAGCTTCCTGAAAAAGAGTGAGGGGATAAACCCCTTCATACCTTTATAACTTATCTACCACAGACAATGTTCTTTCCAGATGGGAAGTAGCTGTCCTACACTTTTCCTTACTTCCTTACCTTTGCTTTAGTCACAGAGTCAGTATTTCCATTTACCTTTCCATATTTCATACCTGAAAACTGGGAGTAGTAATATTGAGTTCTTAAGATGGTGCACAAAATGGTTCATATTAATTGCTGACTTTTGCACGGCCTTCTCTGCCTGAATACATAAACAGAATATGAAATTTGTCAAGGTGTCTTGTCAAACCACTGAAATACAGCCTTTTGCTGCCACTGGAATGTGCCCATCAGAGCTGAAGCTGTATCAGTGGCTTTGCTAAAATGCCTCCATTCTTAATGTCTCCTGAAGCTTTATCTATATTCTTATCAACCACTGCAGTAATACAGAGGAAGACTCAAAGCTAATGCAGCATGTGATAGAGTGATTCTATTTGCTTCAAGAACTCAGCAACTGCTCCTGTGATGATTGTGGATATGGGAACTTACTGCTTGGAGCATTCACATTACAAATACGTACATCACTCAAAGATAGAGAAAGGTACCACTTTCTGATCACTGAAGTTCTTCAGGTTTTGTAATCCACATACAAATTATTCTTATCCTTATATCCCTCCTTTCCTGTCCTTGAACAATCTCCTTTTTTTCTCAGGATTCTGTAGCAGAGGACAAAATGACATTGTGTGTAGCTCCTGTTGCTCATTTATGAGCTGACCATGTTCTTGTGACATGGAGAGAGAAATCTTCTTTAGTCGTGGCAGCACATCCACACACGGACAAGGGTAAAAGTACATTTAGGAGGTATTTCTCAAAAAGCTTGCTGACAGCTGCCTTTTTTTTTGTCCTGATTTTGATTCTGAAATTATTTGTAGAAAATGCTGGTTTTTCCATTTGTGTTAACCTTCCTAAAATTTTCTTTTGGCTTATCCAAAACACAGAATGTACCTTCTTTCTCAGTGACCATGTCTGTGACTTCAGTTGTGTTGACTACACTGAAATTACAAGAATGATCAAATTAGACTGGGTTACTCTTTTTAAGTAGAACAAGTACAATAGTTGTACCATTAATGTAGAAAATGACACTTCAGAAATGAAAGAGAAGTGTAAAAAAACAAAACATCTGAAGAAAAGGAGGGACTTTTTTAACTTTGTTTTTGGAAAAAAACAGCTGGCTTTACAATTACTGTTACATTACTACACCAAATATATCCTGAAGTCCAATGACTGTTTGAACAGGCTATATATTAATACAAATGCTTTCTATAATTTGAATACAAATAAAGTTATACTATATATTATCTCTAGAAACAATAATAACATGCATCTCATTATTTAAATAGTTTCTGTACTGTTGGTTGGTGCAATAAGTAAAAAATACAGAAAAAATTTGGAAAGACTGTGTGCCTATATGCATGTTATAGTACCTGCTTAAAAGATACAATAAATACCCATGTATTCTGTTTTCTACAGATTTCACACATCTGCTGAGTGGGTCAGAATCTGTGAAATTCTGATGAGGAAAAAATGCTACATGCAGTTTAAAATATTTGTCATAGTTGTCCTAGATTGTTTATAAGAGTTGCTGTAAAATGCTATTCTGATCTGAAAATTCCTAGGGAATATACTTTTACCATTATGCGGTAAAATATTTTTCTTTTCTGAGCATTACCAGTTTTTTTTAAGTGAGTGTTTAATAAAGAAGCCTCACTATTAATTCTGTAACAATCCCATGTAAGTAGTTTGCATAAAATGTTGCAATTTACATAAACTATTATTATATTTCATTTTACAGTTACTGCACTAGATTTTATGAGACCATTTATGGCTTGAAGTTGGCTTCTTTGAGGCTTAAATTGAATGGTGACATATGCTGTACAGTGAGCATCCAGCAGAAGTTGTTATAATCTTCTGTCTCCTAGTCTTTGGTCTCTAATATTGGCATTTCTTGGCTTTTTTTTTTCCTCCAGTAAAATGATGGGACCATCTTAACAGGTATGTTGTAGGTTTTAGACAGAGAAGGTTTCCATAAAAAGACTGATTTAAGTCTAAAGAAGACAACTGAAAACTCCTAATCTCTGTTTCATGGAATTTCTGCCATGGACTCTCTATAGGGTAGGGAAATGAGAACAAGATAATCTCCCAGGTTTCTTCTTAGTAAGATTTTAGTGTGGTAGAGAGCATAATATAACAACACATTTGCAAAACATAATTGTACAGACAGCTACAATATTGTATTGAGAGAGAGCTGAACTATGCTCTTACTGATGTATTCTACATAGAATGCAGATCCATTCAACTTGAATAAATAAAGTTCTGGTATTTCATTAGATTATAGTCATAATATTCCATGTTTAACATTTAACTTCCATAATATTTAAGGATACAAGATGCTTCTGAGGTTTTTATTGAGAAAGGTGATGGAGTTGACAGAAAAAGTAATTGTAAAACTGTCCATTGATAAAAACTAGGTTTTGTTCAATTTTTCCTTATGTTTCTTTTTGATTACTGAAGGTTTCCTAAATGATCTTTTTTCAATATTTTAAAACAGTTTATTCTAATTGGAGTAGAAAGCAGCAAAGATGCATCCTCTGTTATTTAAATAAATCTGGATAAAGAAGCTAAGGATAACAGATTTTTTTCTGCTCCATCTTCAAATGAGAGGTTTTCCTCATTGAAAAAGACAAAATAAATTTTTTAAACAAGTTTATGCATTATAAATATTAGAGTAAGTGCTTTGAGGTGCAAAATTAAGTTTAATCTGAATTATCTCAATATTAGGAAAAGAAATGATGAAATACTGGATTTCAGAATTCCATAAGAAACACTGATTAGGATGAAACTATATATCCATACAGGAAGCCCTAGGGGGATTTCACAAACAAAATTATAGAAACTTAACTTTTACTGTGAATGTTTGAACATGACTAAAAAATGCAGTGGTCAGAAAAATTTCAGCCAAGAAGTCCACTGGGCATTGGTCAGGTGCATTATCACTATGGCAGAATTTAGGGAAGCCAAATGACTTGTCCATGCACCAAAATACATAACTGACATTAGCCAAAATGCTGTTCTACAAAATTTAAATTGGAACACATATTTAGAACAAAATAACAATGTTGATTTCCATCAGGAGATTAGTTAGTGGTAATAATTTTTTAAAAAAATATGAAAACTTCTGGATACAAAATCTGAAAGCTGATCTCTCTATCTGTGTGGAAATTTAAACAGATGAGCTTCAACCAGAATTAAATGCTAGTATTTTTACGGTTGATTACAGTGTTTTTAAAACTAAAAAATATTATTCTATAAAATCAATTCAATTAATGAACCAACAAAATATTTTTTAATTTCCAATGAATTCATAACAACTCAAAACAACTATCTTTATTTGTGTCTTTCTGTCACTTCAGAGGCAATGTAGTCAGGTGGGAAGTGTGTGTAAATAATACATATTGTGTTGAATTTTGTTTGTTTTTTGATACCTTTCTCACTTTAATTTTTACAGCTGTAAAACTGAAAGAGCATTTGGTTTTGCATCAGCTTCAGAATAAAGAGGTTTATTTTTTATTTGCTTCATCTACTCTGCATAGTGCCATTATTGCAAAAATCTTAGTCGTTTTAATGACATAAAGAAAGTCTGTATCTAATGACCTTACTGTGAGTAATTAGCCTTTTCCCCAAGTGATGCAGATTTGTCCATTCCTAAATATATGAAAATGGAGAGCCTTTATAAACCTTTAGCACTTCATAGTAACACAAATAAATGGACATTCCCATGCAGTTTCATCTTTTCCAGAATAGCATTGCAAGTGAACTTTTCCCTCATAACATGCTCTAAAAATATTGACAGGTATATATAATCAAACTGTGATGATGTAGAAGAAAAATTAATGATGCAATAATAAGCAAATAAGTTTGTGTTTAACAGTCTAAAACTGTGTTTTGCAGAAAACAATAATGAAATCATAAACTCTTTTTGTTCTCTCTTCAGACAGAGCATATAAACTTCAGTATGGAGAAGCATGTAGGATTGGAGAAGTTCTTAATTTTATGTAATTTCAAAATCTTTTTCATATTTATATCAACTTCAACCTGAATTTTAATACTGAATTGTATTCCATTGTATTTCTAGATTGAATTGAATCCAGACAAGTAGATTTGTTTTTTGTGACATAAAAATTTTCTGCATGGAAAAGTAAGCAACAATGAATCTAAATTCAGTTAATATTTTAGATTACATAACACACTTTGAAGGAACATTTCTGTATTTATTTTTTCCCACATTATTCTCAATAAACATAAATGTTGGTTTTAAAGAAAATGTCTTTGAAAAAAAAGTAAAAATCTGCTGTCATGTAGAGGCATTTTGCTACCAACTACATAACTCTAAAGAATTTTCTCTTTATTGTTTCTGGTCTTTGTACAACTGATATTTTCTTCCATTACCATTCAAATCCAATGGATGGGATGATATCCTCTTCAATTATTCTCTGACTTATTGGCACTGTCTATCATAAAAACTGTTTACAATTAACTTGTAATAAAATCTCTTAAAATTAATCATTTCCATAGTTATCACTTTTCCATAGTTAGCATTGGACCCAAGTTGTGTTTCCTCTTCCTTTTTGTTTTATAGTCTGTTGTCTTTCATGATTTCTGCTGCAGCAGTATTATTTATTCAACTCCTTTTTCTCTTTGAACTGTAACTTTTGCTCTGCTTGCTTTAATACTTCCTTATTTTTCACTTCTGTGGAGTCACTAATTCACTTCTATGCCTTCTGAAGCTTTGTTCTTGACACGACTGGTGGAGTCAGTGACCCTTAATACCTGAAGGCGTCGTGCTTGTACTTCCAGTTCAGTGCTTTGATACCAATCTGTTTCCATGATATCAAGGAAGAAAAGAACTGTGACTTAAATGACATATCCAGGTTGCTGCCAGCAAATCCATACTGAGCCCTAACACAACCATGGCATCAGATATCAAGATCTGTACCTCAGTTCATTTTCTTTATCTTCTTATAGGATGCCAATTCTTTAGTGTTCTTCCCAACACAATTTTTTTTTTTCAGGAATTATTGAAGGAAACTATCAAAACCTTGACATTCATCTCACATTGGTTCAAGACTTAGGATCTTTTTGGTCTCCTGCATGTCCTTTGAATTCACCTATGCATAATGTATATGTGTTTAACAGTATGAGCAATGAATATTCTGGTCTTGCAAAATGAAAACAAAAAATATTCAGTTGCTTTCTAAAGATCTTGACTATTGCTTTTCTTCTGCTGAACATCTGTGATCATGCCAGATCACAAAATTGCAGAAGAGGCAACATTTTAATCCTAGACAAAGCTCTCCCCCGTCCTTGACTCTTCCAACAAGAAAAACATATTTGTCCCCTATCCACAACAAAACTAGTTAACCGTCAAGCAGCACTATTGAGGTACATTTCTATTCAGTGGGGAAGCAATAAACATTTCAAAATTTTGATAGACATCAGATATATGCTCAAGTCTTATGCTCTGAACAGCAGCTCTCTCGTCTAGTTCAAGGCTTCCTTACACGTAGCTCTTGACAGACTATTGATGCTGGAGCATATGCAAAAGTCTCTGGAGTTCATTGAAACCATTAGAAGAATTCCAAAATCGACACTTCTTGACTTTCAAAGAGTTTGGACTCCACAAATTAAAAGCTTCTCCCCTCTAATCAGAGTTTCTTGATTGCAAGTAAAGATAGGACTAAAAATGCATAATTAGTCGTGAAACCCCTTCCAATATTTCTTTAATAGTGGTCAATTTAATACACTGCTGTTTAGCCAGAGCCATTTCTGGTACTTTTTTAGATGTTTTGATCACAGATTGAGCGCCCAGAATTCAGTCAGTAGTAGCAAGCAGATCATCATTAGTAAACTGCACATGTGTTTCTAATTCTCTGTTTTACAATTGGGACATAGACACCTTTATTGAGAAGAGTGCAACTAGATACTTTTATTTTTTCTGTCACATCTGAAAAATTAGTATCACTATATGTCCTGTAGAACAGACTGTTTCCTGGTCTTGCAAATGGTCACTACTTTATCAGTTCAGGCCTCTAGACTTGTAAATCCCTTTATTTCTCCAACAGTAATGACTTTCCTTCATTTTCTGGGCTCCAAAAAAGGCAGAAGTGGGATAAAATTAAGTATTTCTAGTACTTCAAGTTGTTGTATCCTTTTATTTTGTCACATCTTCTGCACCAATGTAATCATGGCTAAAGGGTACTCAACATAAAATAATAGAGCATTCAGATATTTTTCTACAGCCACTGAATCTTTTTATTGTCAATAAAATTTAGTTCATGTGCCAAAAAATAACTTCAGAGCGGTCAAGAATATTTCATACTTAGGAAAGACTATATGTGAAATAAAATATTTTTCAGCTTTGGCTGACATGAATGCTATTTTATAATATTACATACTATTTATTTTTGAATACTTTTAATATTAAAACAGACAAGTCTGTGCTTGCATTTCCCAATATTACTTTAATAGCTTTATTATTTTAGTATCATTTTTTCATTATTATTTTAGCAGCATTTATTATTTGTATAACTTGACATCCACATAAATTTTCTACTAGGCATTTAATGCATATGTGGTTTTATTCCCCATATTAATTCACCATTCGAGTAATTACAAGAATGAAACTTGTTTTTTTTGAAATTGTTGGAACTGCCATTAGAAGTGTTATCAGTGAAAGGCTACTTGTAGTTACTGCTACTTCAATTTGCAGATAGGAAAAATGCAATTGACAGAAAAAATTTTACACCATATTCCTATTGAAAGAATAATTAATTTTTTCCAAATGGCCTCTTGAAAATTATTCAAAACTATAATCTCTCGCTTCCCTCTGTCCATCTGTGTTTATAATTAAGTGTGCATTTTAAAAAATTCCTCCCAAACATAATGAAGAAAAATTCATGTCACAGATGTAAAAATATGTTGTCTTTCAGTTAAAGAGTTTCAACAACTCTGGGCTATGTGGGTTTTTTTTTCTTTGGCTGAGGATACAGGGGAACACCTGTCTCAGCTCAGAGACCATCAAAATCTGTATTAGATCAGTATGTAATATCAACAACATAAATCCCCTGACTCGTGTTAGAGCTAGTTCAAGCAGGGCTCAGCTGTTTGCACTGTGTACTTTAAAAGGGTTGCAGTTGTAGAGATTTACTGAGTAGCTGCGTGATCCTTGGTGCATAAATTACCAAATATCAAATGCTGGGGGCAGCATCAACAGAAGATCAAAAGTAAGGTGAGTGAATCACTGATTATATTGTCTCAATTTCTGTTGTGTCTTCTGTGACTTGTACAGCCCAAACTATTCCCTAACAAGCATTCATTGATCAATTGACCCTCAGAGAGAGGAAAAGCCCCAGCACCTCACGCTTGCTTCAAAATAAGTTTCCTTGCCATAGCAGGGAGTCTTGTCAACTCTGTTACAATGACCTTGTGGCACTTGGTATCAGCCATGCTTTATATGCCCTGGGAAGAAACATATTTGATATGAAACAGATGATACTGGAAAAACACTGCTAAACTCCTCTGGGGAAGCTCTGAGGAGTGTGAGGGACAGAGGTATACACAGTAAATTTTAAGGTAGGTTATTTTGGGGTTTGGTGCTCATATTATGAACAGGATACATTATGCCCACAAAAGAAACCATCATTCCTGTCTGGGGAAACCAATTTCATTCCTCACAACATCAAGTTTAAGTAGTATAGCCAATTAATATAGATCCTTTAATGATTAGTTTATTGTGCTGATGCACCTGATTGTCAAAATCAATTGTTCTTATCTTTCGAATAAAACACGGCTGTCAGAGTGACCATTCGAAATGACAATTGACCCTGTAAACCACAAGGGTTTATATCATGTTTATAGGTATATCATTATGTGGACAAAATCATTGATCTTAAGATTTGTCTCTACAAGTCCTTACATGGAGCCATAAAATAATTTTTTGATCACTTGCAACACAAAGTGATTGGGACTCCTCCTAGAAATTCTATGTCCCTTTTAAATCTCTGTAAGTTTTTTGATATTCACAAGAATTTGTACACCTTAACTACAAATATTCCAAAGAAATATCTTCCTTCATTTGCTTTTAATATGCCTAGTTTCATTTCAATTCCCTACTGTGTGACTGAAATTTTATTTCAGGTAAAAGCCGCCAAGAAACTCCTCTGAATTGTTGGGTGTTTTCCGCTGAAAAAAAGAAACTTCATTTGAATGTACAAATCTAAAAAATTTCTTCCCAGATTTTGAATGCAAATTTCAGAATGTTTGAAGAAGCCAAATGTACCAACAGACAAAAACTTATGTACTAGAAGTCTTTGATCAAGTTTTGTTGAGGAGCAAAAGAACCTGAATCATGGTGCTTTTTATTAGTCTGCAAGTCTACAAATTCAAACATTTGAGTGCCACAGATTAAAAAAACAAAAAAAAAAAGGTCAGAATCATCCACTTGAATATCTTACAATCAGTTTTGAGATTTATATCCCTGTTTTCCTAGATCAGCAGAAAGAGATGTAGTGCATATTCTGTATGTCGAGTTTGGTCACAGTTTGACCATTTACCTGTTTTTTAAAGTCAGAATGCTCTTAAAGACTCTTTTTCCTGCCTACATTCTGGGGAATCCTCTGTAAAAATGTCAGTCAGTGACAGTGAATATTTAAAGGGCGTATGCTCTTCACTTTCCAAACCTCAGTTCATTTTTCAGGGGAGTGAATTGGAGGAAAAGAACCATTTCAATTTGTCTGTCTCAGCTGACATAAGCTATGCAATGAAGCAATTTTGGGGAGTGAACAAACAGTGTAATTGGCCATATAGAAACAGCCACTGAGTCTCGTAACATCTGAAGTAGGCTATTGTCTTCTTTGGTATGCTCTTACTCATTCTCAAAATCTGGACCATTTAAAATCACACAAAATAGAAGAACTTCTCTGATTTTTTGATAAGTTAAACATACTGATTAAAAATATTACATTGCAAACTTTTCTGTCATTTCCCCTTATTCCTTATATATGTGAAAGTACTGGGATGCTGAAAACATTACTTGTTTGCAGGTATTGAATGTAAACATATTAACATCAAGCATTCTGTATTTGTTAAGGAAACCTGAAAAAAGGTTTTACCGGTATCCAGATTACTCAAGAAGATAATCACATCTTCTTCACCTACTTATCCATCTTTATTTTTATTATTTTAAGATATTTGAAAGACAGGTAGCATTTCAATATGTACAGAAATAATTTTTAGATTTATGTTCATAACCACAGCTAGCTTCTAGCTGAGGTTTTTTAACATTTTGTATAAATACAGAAACAAAATTGAATATGAATTTGATTAAGACTTTGCATAGTAAAAGGTGTAAAATCAATATTAATATGCTAACTGTCTTGGGAACTCCCAAAATTCAAGTAGTTCCAAGAAATTGCTGGGGACCTGTTCAGGCATGCTACTATATCCCTTGGATAGTTTTGTCTTTAAAAGGTGAGACACTAAATTACCCACTTGGGAGCTGATTCAGAAAACATACAGTTCTTCAGTATTATGCACTGGGACTCAGCCTTTATTAGTCCACTAATTCACAAGATGACTTTTAGAGATATGGGAATGGTCTGAAGCACGGTCTGAATTCTACCAATGTTCCCTAGAACTCCTGGGTTGTGGGCAAACTTGTGGCTGTAGCACAAGGCTGAAATGTTTGTTGTTTCGGAAGTGTTCCCAATATGTATTTACGTTGCCTTTCCGAAAACAGCTTGATTAGCAGCAACATGACCTTTTTGTGGGATTCACATAAAAATGGTGGTTTGAACCTGACAAAATGAATCTAAACTCCTTTATGCTCAAAACACATTTTTTCCACCTTAGGCATGTATCTGTTAACCCAAAGAGTTTTCTGTTGAAGGGGAGAAGAGCAGCAGAGAGGTAAACAGAACATACATAACATTCTTCTCTCAGAAATAAACCCCAAATTACATACAATTCTTTTGTCTGGATTTCGGTGAGCAAACCAGTGGGACAGGTGGCTGCAGCCCACCGCCTGTGGTCCTGTTTCGCTCCCAGTTTCAGACTGTCAAGCCAGAGGGCTGCCCTCGCTCCTGCTGGGTCACCAGGCTCCGTCCAGGGAGCAGACGATGGCGACATTTGCTCCAGCTGCTCGAGTGGTTCTGCTAGCTCTGCTTTTCTGCAAGGGCACACATGGCTCTGAAAATGGGATTACACAGCGTCCCCTTGCATAAACCAGGCTCTTAAGCTGAATCCTCTACCTTTAAAAGCTTTAAGACTCAGACTTTTGCAGTAGAAGGTTTTAAAATACTGCCTTAGATTATGGCAGCCACTCATCACATGGACGTTTGGGCTTAATTAGTTGGCCCATGTTTCTACATACTCTGATAATTGCAAACTCTCCTCCACTCCACCTTATAATGTGCACATGCTTTTAACAGAAATACCTCCCAAATATAACTGGCAACAAAATACACAAATTTAATAAGTTTCACACTTACTTGATGCACTTATTTTATGCTCTTATCTACTGAGTAGCAATCAGTCACTAGTCACATGTTGTTTTAAACACACATTTTAAAGCTGTACATTTAAAATGTGTTTGAATAAATATTTTGAATTATGGAAATCAGCCATTCTGGTTTTTTATAGTGATGAAATTAAAAGAAGTTCTCAATGTCAAATAGTGACATTTCAGTATTCAAATAACTTAAGATTAAAAGTCTGCCCAGGCTCCCTTTCCCCTAAGGGTTTTTAACAGAAAAATAACAAAAATTAGTATAGAATTCTGTGACAAAAATGATACAATATAGTGCATTATAATCAAAGAAAGCTAAATCAAAATTTAAAGGAATGGAAATTTTTCTTATTACAGAACCATACATTCCAAACAACTTCAACTTCACCTGGTATCAGACTGTGAGAGGCAAACATTATATTAGTCTTTAAAATCAAGTTAATCCATTGGAAATATTAAAATTATTAAGGAAACACACGTGTATTTCATCGTGTCAGCTTTACTAACAAGTTGGAAAATCAGAGTTAGGAAAAGTAAAATGTATGAATGAATTTGATGTATTCTCTGGCAATTAAGACAAAATAATTTCTCTGCAAAAAGGTCTTCTGTAGTAAGATAGAGGATGTATTCATTTTATTAGTTCCTACTGTAACTATTTGTATCATTGTGTTCTGTACAAATAATTTATTAATAACATATACTTTACTATAAATGCATTCAGAAAAATCCTAACCACCCAAAATTCATTTGCAGTTTTTCCATTTTTTTCACTGGGACAATAATCTTGTCATCTATCTTTTGCAGATGTTCATAGGTGAATGATTCAGGGAAATTGCATAAGTGACCTATAATTTCATTCTTTAGAAAGGTATTTTCCAGTAAGTGTAATCAATTACTTTCCTCTTTAGGCTGCTCTGGATCAAATCATTAAAGAAAACCTGTGGTTATCTCAAGAATATCAAATCCTTAAAAATTACTATTTAAACAGTAAAGTAGATCTCACAGAACTCTATGACAATAGCATCCGGGTGGGAGATGCTGTTAGAGGCTGTCAGCAGCTAAAGCTTTGATATCACTCATTCAATTCATTTATCTTATCTCTAAAATTCATTTATTCAATCCAGATACTTAATACAGATAGAATACCTGCAGTAATGTCTATCACCCAAATTCTTCTTTTCTTCTTTGCTATCTCCCATTTTCATATTTTCATTTTTGCTTGCTTGCTGTGGTGAGGTTTTTTATTGTTTTTACAGAGCGGTTAATCTAAATTTATATTTAGATTTATATTTCAAAATTTATATTTCAAAAATCTCACTTTTGCTACTGAAATGTATTTATTTTTGTATATAAATATATTCTGCAATAATTAAAATATACAATATAATTACATAACTTCTTTGTAAAACACTTTTTCTGGTAATTGCGAGTTTTATGACATTTACATTCAGACTCTATAAGTTTTTAGTTTAGAAAATAGTCACGTGAAAATACAAAATGATAAAATCTAGTTTGATGGTCTTCCTTGATGGAAGTATAATGGCTAGCTATTGTGTTTTCTTCACTCATTAGACAGGTAGATTATTTTTTTTTTAGATTTTGTTTTATTCTTTTTCTTAATAGTGCTGTGAAACCTAAGTCAAGTGATTTTGCAAAACTTTGATGTGGTAATGTAACGTCAATTGACAGAAAAAGTATTTTCTGTTTCTTTTTCTTGTGTTCATACACAGCTGTAAAAATAAGACCCTATCATTATCAAACATAATCCATTACGAATACTGTTCATGTTATTTAGACAGGTTACTGCTTGTTTGCCTTCAATGTGTACATTTCTGAAAATTAATAAGCATTTAAGTTATCATCTCCACAGACTTTACCTTCACACCATCAATTTCAGGGAGGAATCTTTATTAACTCAGGCCCTATGCCGGAACCACGTTCTGATATACTGCTATTTTAGCCCATTTTCTAAAAGTACAGTGCAGAAGTGTTCAAACAAATCAATTAGATGCAAAATTCAGCTTATTTGCTAGTACTCTACTTTTTGGCAATCCATTTTATATTTTATACCCATATTTTCATTGCTTATTTCTTCTTACCAACAAAGTTAGTCTTGCATTTTAAAATTCACTGGATTCAGTTTGCTCCTGACAAATATGAATAAGAAAATCCCCTCCCAGAAATTCCTGTTAACTATGTATCTCTTCTCCATTTCAGAACAAAACTGGTGTGAAGTCATACATTCTTAGGGATAACCATATTTGGGGAACAAGTTGGAGATCTAAAACATAAAAATCAGAAGTAATTACCTATCTTTCTTCATCAAGTAAGTATAAATTATGTTCTGTTGATATGATAACAGAGGCAATACTAGGAGTGTCAAAATGTTTTCTTAAAGGGACTGAATTGTAACAGGAATTTAAGTATTTTTTTTCTGAATGTAGAATTAGGGCATACTCTCTTAAGACTCTCTACAGAGAAATATATCTATGTAAGATATGTAAGAACATTTTATTTCTTTGAATGTAATAATAACTGGCTTCTACATTCTCAGAGTTTAGCAGTTTTTGATAATATTAATGAAACAGATTATTCACTCAACAGTTTACCTGTTCTGGACATAGTATGGATGATATTATCATGCATCTCAATGATGTAGTCTGGAAGCAAAAGAAAATTGCAAATGAGTTGGCATATATTATTGCTTTTTTCCCTCTCAATTTGAATACAATAAAATAAACATAGTAAAATATAGCAAAACAGAAATGCAATACCAACAGGATTGAGGTTCATCAGCAGTGCTATATAATAATTTGCTATATAATAATTGCTTTTTAAAATCTTGTTTATGAATAAAATGGTTATGAGGATGTTGCAATTCTATAGGAGCTTATAATCAGCTTTACAATGCACATACCAAGCTTGTCATATGAAGAAGTGATGGCAATATTTAGAACTTTGGACAGTCCAGCAGCGTTACTGTAGGAAGAAGAAAAATTCTCTTTACATTATTAAGTATTACAGAGACAACTTAATCTAATTTCCTTTTTGACAACTCATTTTGCTAAATGAATAACTAGTCCTGGTATTAAAATATTCCTACCATTCTCACATTTAAAAAGTATTTAGAAATTTGAACAAAAGGAAAAAAAAACATGTTGATGATATACTCTGCCTATAAAAAGAAGATACATTTTCTTCCCAGGTTTTTGTTAATAAGCAAATTACAGCAACAACAGAAAATCAATTCTGGAGGAGTGTCAAAGTAATGATTTTTCTTGGTGCTCTGTATTATATGTGCACTACTACAATGACATGAATGCTCAAGTAGAAAATGTGTTCATCCCTACTTAATTCCTGAGAAATTTCTTCCCGGTATATACATAATTACACAAAACTAGAAGCCAATTTTTACAAATACTAGTTTAAAAGACAAACAGCTTCCCCCCCCTTCCCTTTTGTTTTCTTTTTTTCTTTTTTTCTTTTTTTAAATTTTCTTTTTCTTTTTTTTGCTTTTTATTCATTTTAACAAGAGACACCCAAGGCCAGGTTGGATGAGGCTTTGAGCAACCTGGTCTAGTGGAAGATGTCCCTGCCCATAACAGGGGAGTTGGAACTAGATGGTCTCTAAGGCCCCTTCCAACCAAAACCGTTCTATGATTCTATGTTTCTAATATTTAATTTGATCAAATATGATTCTGAACAAGAAATGTATTTCCCTATAGTTCTTTACCTTGAGAAATTCTTGTCCTGAATTTGTTTTTCTTAATAGTTTACTCACTGAAAAAAGACCTGTTGTCCACACAATATTCTTTATATATCACTTATATCTATATCTTCCACTGATCAATGGCATGTCTGTCATGCTGAATGTGCAATCTTTATTAAAACATATATTTCCACTTTTCCCAGATGACTTTGGATATTGGATTTACCTTATATATATCTTATGGATATTATCTTTAAATATATTCTGTTTAGTACCTAGTATTTCCCCTAAATATTTAGTTTTGAGTTTAAGTGTTGGGGATTTTTTTAATGGGTTTTGGAGGGTGTGGTTTCTAATGTTGATAGGTTATCAGATTTAATGTGTGCACTTTGGTGTGGCAAAATCCTGTGTGTAAAAGATTAGTAGATTGATCTTTATGTGGTAGACTTTCAGTATCAAAATCTTGCATAATAGAACTTCTTCCCTGCAAGTATATAGCGGCAGTTTCTTCTGGAAATCTCAATGGGTTAACATATTAGCACCAGGAATGTGATTATGCTTTAAAAACAAATCTAGTTATTTACAATATCTTTCTTTTTGTACTGAATAATCTTAGAATATCTACTCCATGAGCAAAATTTGATGCTTGCAATGTATTGTGCTAATGTGCCAATGGTTGTATTGTAGACAAGATTTTGTTCTTCTAGTTAAAAATCCAAAATAGAGAGGTATGACATGCCATTATAAGTTAAGAACCTATTTACTTGTATCTCTCCTTAACACTGCAAGTGCCATTGTCTTACAAAATATTGACAACTGCTTTTGTCCCCATAATTTTACTGAGAAACTATAATGCAAACCCTAATTGTTTTAAAATGTGAGTAAAATATTCATTCTCATACTCACTACCAGGTATCTTCAGGTGGCCACATAATAGTAATATTTTGGGGACAGGGGGTCTATTAATTCCTGTTTCTTTTTTTTACTTTCTCAATAACTGACACATCATTGCAGTAAAACATATGTAGGGTCAATTCATGCTGAATAGTTATTAGAAACCATGATAACAAAAGTCATTACACTGCAGTTCAGTTTTGACAGTAAAATTTCTGCAACATTATCACAAATCCTCATGCTTTAGTGCAATGATCCTTACTATAGTTTCATATTAGAATCAAGAGACTGCTGTAGCATGCTTGATACAAAAAGTCATGCAAGTCAAGTGAAGTTCTTTTATGCTTTTATAGATAACATATTTTCATGTCTTTCTCATGCATGTATCTCACTCTGAGCCCTCTTGGATATTTCATCCATTAGTAAATTTCTCTTCTGGGATATAACTGTTTTAATATAATGTTCCTGTTGTTTAGAAAGGCCAAATATAAGGCAAATGTGACAATGGGCACATGTTAGTTTAGGCAATGAATTCCTTTCGATTATGCTGTTCCTATGCATTGACCTAACTGAAAAAAAATACAGCTCTTATATAGAGAAAAAATAATTTCTGATTCTAACCTTTGGTTTAGTTCACTTATCTGGAGAACATGGTTTGCTTCATGCCTTCACAAGACTAATAGTTAAAGCATAGTTAAGACTTCGGCAAAAACTCCCACCCGTTCCCAATTTCTTACAAAACTTATAGGGAAAATAAAACTGTCAAGGATTCAGTATGAAAGAAGTGAAAATTATTATAGAAGGAATTTAATAATTTTTATCTATTTCCATATAAAATCTTTAACCAACTTTCATAACTGTTTTGATTAGGGACAGAAATGGATAATCAAGCTGACATTTGGGTTTTGTCAATATAACAAGACTAGATAATATCTAGCAAGCAAAAATGTGTAGTTTACAGAATTTTTAACTGAGGATCTCTTTGTTTTAGAGATTTGATACTATAATATGTCGACAGATATCTAGTTTCATATGAAAACATGAGGGAAAAAGATATATCGTCAATAAGCTTTTTATTATGTAAATTTCCTAAACTTTCTTAGAGCTAATTACATTTAAACAATATAAACATCAAGTTAATGTTACAATTAAATTTGAATCAATAACTCAATAAGTTCAAATGACTCCATCAGAAGATTAATGCAACAGGCAACCAAAACCCAATTATTAGTTTGATAGCAAAAGGATGTTTTTGAACTAATTTATGGAGAAGTCAGTCTCCCTTTCAGATATATCAGCCATATCAGTGGCTAATCAGGTCACACTTTTGATGCATAGGACAACATTTCTGCAGTCACAGAATGCAGTGAAGTCAGCTGGACTTCAATGCTAATTCAATCCTAGTGTCTCCCAGAAGCAGCAGAGAAATCTCTTTGTTTTGTTTTTTGTTTGTTTGTTTTTTGGGTTTTTTTGGAAATACTGTTGAAATTTGATAATTTGGTTAAGCATTTCATTTTAAAATTGAGTGCTCTCTAATGCCAGGAGAGTAGAGATGGTGGAAAATAGCTCTTTTTTCCTGCATGGTCATAGATTTTTTAAGGATACTTCCCCCTTTTTTCCCTCAGTGACATCCGTGGTATTAAGACAAATGAAATGAATAGCAATTTTACTAGTTTTAGTGGCTCATGTTTCTCACAGTATACAGTCTTTAAATGGAGGGGTGTGGATGGTGATGCCGCTGGGCACTAGACCTTGATTCACAAAAGCAGAAATTTTGACTACAGACCAAATATTCCTTCAGTGCTATACCAACACAACTTGATGCTGAGAAGGTCATGATGTCAGTATTTGAATTAAGGGGTATCAGGCAAATAAATAACAATAATCTTTTACAAAACATTAAAGAATTTAATCAGTAGGGGTTTTTTCATGTGTTGCTAGATATCAGTAAAGTCACTTAAAAACAAATCACCAAAGAAATGTGCATGAGCTCAGTTTTTCCACCAGCAGCTTTTTACCTTATTGCATGAACTTATTTTTTGTTATTTCCTAGCAGACTCTACCTCTAATTAAAAAGAATAATTGTTTGGGCTTGTTTTTCTTTTATCCCCACATCCTTGTATTTTTTCCAGACTCTAAGCATCAGACCGAACAGAATAGGAAAAGAGACACTCGGGAAGCACTGCTCTTGTACTAAGCAAAGTAGAAAGAGGTGGACATTGTTAGCAATTCTGTTAGACCATCATTTCCAACATGTACATAAACATTAATATGTTTATGTGCACAAATTGCAGGCAAGGCCTGGTGTGAGGCTGACCAATCCTCAGTCAGCTGGTGGCTGTGATCATCTGTGTTGTTTCATATGTCTGTGAAAATACTATTAAGGTGGAGACAGCTCTTGACAAGTTTTTGCAACACACTTGCCTTGGGAAATAAACCTTACCCTGATCCTGTTTTGTGAGATTTTTGTACTGGGAAATCTATGTATATGAGCTGACTTGACCCTACTATAAGACTGTTTTTTTCTGTAACACTTTACAAATGTTAGAATTATTTCTGAGTCACAAACTCATTTAATCAAAAAAATCAGAATCACAGCAGAAAAGTTTCAATTCAAGCCCCTCTTTTCTTTCAAGTTTTTATTTTTGTTCTCTCATGTACATATAAAGTATCCAGGTTTAATACTACCAGAGGAATAAACAACTTCCTGAAGAAATGTCCAAAAGTTCAAAGGATAACCATATCTTATTTTATCTACTATTGGGTTAGAACATGGTGCTGACCACAATAAGACCAAGGTTGTGGGTTTGATCCCCATATGAGCCATTCACTTAAAAACTGGACCTGATGATCCTTGTGAGTGTCTTCCAACTCAGAATATTCCGTGACTCTGTGATTTTTAACTGCATGGATTAATAGTTCGAGATTTACGTTCTTATTAGCTACATAAATTCATGTTCATTCAGATTTACTTCAAACTTATGTTAAGAGTATCATTAAGGTCACAGTGGTACAGCTTAATCTTACAAATACTTTATAAAAATATTTGCTATCAAAGTAACTTGACTTAGCACTTAATAACTGATAAAAACCCCCTTGTATAAAATAACAAACAAAATTCTCTAGATTAATAATAATATTTTTGCTTTTCTTTGCATGTCATAAGCAGTTCTGAGCATTTTTCATGATTATAAAGCACACCTACATTGTAACTCACCCCAAATGCCTTACAGTAAGGGTACTTACATCAAAGTCTTTCTAGGCCTACATTTTCCATGCTAATTTGCTTGGAAAGGTAAAAAATTCTTTATAATTTAGCATATAAGGTTAACATGCCTTGTTAAGCAAATGGTTATTCTAGGAACTGGTAGAAACTTTGTATTGCACCTTCTTAAAACTTTCTCTTCCAGAAGGATTATAATAACATAAATCAGCAAGAATGGTCTCAGCTATTAGCTGGAAATAGTTTGAAAAATAATTCTCAACTGGCTCTTTTGAACATCTGTTGTTGATATTTCGGCAGGGGTGGGGGAAACGTATTACAAGTTTTCATTTAATAAAATTAATTTTCTTTCAATTTTGAATGGGAAAAAGAAATTCCAACAATGTGCTGACCAGCTCCAATCCCACTATACAGTCTATAGTTTACAGTATTATCCAAATAATTTCCTACAGGATTCATAAAAGAGCAAATTTACATGGAGAATATAATTCTATGTAAGCGACCATTTCAAGGAATCTATTAAAACTGTCAGCAGACTTTTTTGTTCAAGTTTGTACACATAGGTAATATCCCATCTTCTAAGAAGAGCAGGTAGAATTGCTGTCTCATGTATTGAGAATAAGGAATATTAGGAAAAGTGACAGCACTATGGCTAACAGACATCTTAATGATTAATCTTACAGATTAGCTTAAAAAATGAGAGCTGGCTTACTCCAAAAAAGAAATCTGGAGTGAGAAAGAAGAAATCACTTTATTCCTTGAAACAGAGAAAGGAGCTGATGCATGGTGTGATTCACATTAGCTTTCCAAATCAGAAATTTTCACAAAGACACAGAAAAGAGCCTAATGCAGATTTGGTTGAAGGCTTCATTAGCATTACAACAGCAAGAATCAAGATTTTATGACAAAAACCTATCTCAGTAAAAAAGAGCAACTAAATGGTTTAGACTAGCTTGGTATTTGTCATATATCAGTCTGTTCTGGCATTCAGTGCTCCTCCTCAGAGTGCTACACCTTCATTGTGTATCACAACTATGGCCTGCTTTGGAAATAATATTATCACTATTGTTCATTAAAAGTTGTTCAGGTTCACTTCCAAGCATAAGGATGAAGGGCAGCCACAGACTGTGCAAGAACAGCTCAGTGATGTCGATGGGCAATGTCTTACCCCTGTTAGATTCTGAACTGCTCACCACTGCAAACACCCCCAGAATTGAGAAGGGAGCATACTAAGAGCAGATATGCCATTCTGCTGTCCCTGCAGTTTTGAAATTATTGATATTGAGATTCAAATAGATCTTCCTCTCCATAGGAAGAGCCAGAAGGCAGAATCAGAAGGGCTTCTCTTGACAATAACAAGGAGACCAGACTATGGCTCTCAGAAATCATTAAATTAGCAGCTGAAGGTACACAGGGAGAACATATAGCTTTTTCTTTAGAAAATAAGAATTTAGAATTCATCAGCAGAATTTTGAGTTTTTTGGTCATGGGGAGGATTTTACAGCACCAGGACTCCTAGAGTCAGATGGGCTTCCTCTGTCTAGCAAGGGTGAAAGGATTTTAGCCCATGAGTTGGCAGGGCTGGTTGAAAGTGGCTTTAAACTAAGTTTCCCTTGGAAAATTTAGAAATAGTATCTAATGAGTGTATCTCTGAGGTTACAGTGTCTGGACTGCACGATTAGTGAGTCAGATGTACTATTATAACACTGCATTAGCTGTAATTATTTACAAATAAGTAAAAAGACTAGAATTATGCTAGAATAAAATTGGGCATTCTTTCGTAATCCTGCTGTACCACTAATGGGTATAACAGCTGTGCAAGTCAATTTTTAGTTAGAAACAACTACCAAGAATTCTTCAAATTTGGTTTTGCTAATCTAAAACCAAGATTTTCAGAATTTGAGACAAAGGAAAAAAAGATGTTGTCAGTTCTAGAAAACAAAAGTTTAGCTTCTTAAAATTATCTGTTTGTTTTGATTAGGAATGAGATACTCATAAACCAATGGGTAGATCTGGAGAGGGCATTTGATATTTTTCAGCAAGGGGACGAGCAGTTCTTCCCAATTTAAATGTCAGTAATTCCAATGCTCAGTATCCTCCCAGGTTCACGTATCCTGTTATTTTTTTTTGGTAATAAAATTCTCTCATTTCCCAAGAACACCTGCCTGAATGACCAGGTTACAAATTATCCTTGGCTAAGTCTATCTTGGTTTCTCACTGTATTTTCACACACTGTGAATAATTAGTTTTGAAGGAGACAAAAAGGATGAAATAGTCATTAAGATGTTCATCTAACAGTAGAATCCCTGCCTGAAAGAAATTTTAAGTAAAGTATACTAAAAGAAGCAGTTTCATCAGCAATGCTGAAGGAAGCAGCTCCAGAATAATGCAGGTCCCAAGTCTGGGCAAGCTACTGAAAGGTATGATATCTTTCAAATCTCTACTCTAAATGAGACAGTCAGAATATGTATTTCAGCCTTCCCCTAGCTGAGAACCCTAAACCCAGGGATTTTGGAGAACAGTCCCTCCTTGATTTTCATAGTTCAAGCTTTTACCCCTTCACGTTATTACTGCACGTTAGAAAGCTTCCAAGGCTGCTGGAAGTCACTGGTATTCCTTCTCCTACCTGGTCTGCATAGATGGAAGCTTTTTCCTTACTCTCTGGATACAATAAGGTTGTGGTGAGATACTAAATGAGTTTTTAAGCTGTCACAGAGGCCTGGTTTCTAGTGTCACTCTCCCTTCAGCGAAGAGTAACTTTGCCCAGCTCCTTTAAATTTTTTTTTGTCTGGGGTTAGGCTGAATCTGTAAGTAGTAGCACTTAGGATATTAAAAAGTGGCAACAGAGATACAAATAATGTGAACTAAAAGAAAAGCTATATTTACTCTATTTACACTGCAAATAGATGTCAATTCCCATCTTCAAGCAGCTGTCTGCTTCCCTCTCAATAAGATGGTTGTCAGCATTTCAGATTTTGCAAATGTTCCTCTCTCTTAATGTTATAGCTTATATGCTAGAGTCACTCTCATCTTTCAAAACTTCTAGGAGGGCTAGGTGGATTCAGCATTTTCCTTGAAACTAGCAGAAAACGTGATCCTGGTGAATAAATGAAGTTTTATTAGAATAGATATTTGCTCTATACCTAGAAGTTCCCTTGTATACTTAACTGTTTGGTAAACAACCCTTTCCTTCAATGAGGTGTGAAATTCTAGCATCACCCTTTTGTGGCTATTTTATATTTTACAGCAAGGATATATCTTTCAATCAACCTGAGAGGCCGAGTCAACCTTCAAATTAAAGAAAACCATGCTGATGTACAAGCAGTTATTTGTAGCTTGTTGCTGCTTCTTGGTTGCAATCAGACATTGATCACAGTGAGCCAGTCTGCTCGGGCAGTGGTTTTGGAGTGAGTGATCCCCAGTTCCTTCACACTGACTCTCTCTCACACCTTTTTTTTAATAATGGTTACATGGCCCTTCCTGTAGAGCAGTGTTGGTAGAAATTTCCAACCTGAGTTACCATGTACACTCAAAAATTCTATCAATTATGAAAGAAGATGCAAAAATCCTTTTAATATTGGTTATAAAGTTAATATGACATTAAATATTCATCAATTTGTCTTGAAAGAAATAATCTTAGAGATGAGACTAACTGTTTCCTGAAGAATTTTAGACTTACATTAAGAGAAATATTTTATTAGAAGGTAGAATGAAAGAATATAAGGCAAACCGCTTTTCCTTGCTTATTTGAAGGAATTGTATCTAATGCTTTGATCGAAGAGGTCTTTAGGACAGGAGTGTGATGTGTCTCTACCACAAGAGAAAGACAGAAATGAAACAATGATGTAGGCTAGAAATTCACTTCTCTAGGGAGCAGCTGTAGCACATTAATTCGTACTCTTGGGTATGAATCCCTGCAAATCATTATAGGTAAACCCAGGGTTTGGGATTTCTTTAAATAAATGCATTACATAAATATCTTAAAGTTATCTAGCCCTTTTAATAGAAAAAAGGTATTCCTGGTTTCTGAAAAGGATTTACTGAATTGAAAAGTGAATGACTGAATGTAAAAAAAAGAGAGTGGGAATGAGGAATTATGGTATGAAAAAGCACAAAACTGATCTGATTTCCAGAGATAAACTGTGTTGATGCAGCTTTACTATCCATTTCCCAGTAAACTGATGAAATTTTGTTAGTCCTAATATGTTTTACCACTAAATCTAGCTGCTCTTGACATTGATTTCAGTGCAATTTGTGTAATAGGTCAAGTAAAGTGGCGCTTATTGACTGCTGATTGTATATGTTTTTCCACCTGAAGTGTTATTGTTAATTGACATGCTCTTTCATTTTCCTGAGATAATTTTTACTCTATTTGGACAACTGCCTGAAATTCCCCCTTTGTAAACTAGGTCTCTTTCATAGCAAATATCAAACATAGTTTTGAAATCAGATAAATTGCAGACACAAATTCATCCCTTCAACAACAGAACATTAAAATAATCATATTTAAGCTAGTCTGTCAAACACAATTTTCTTTTAGTGTGAATATATGCTGTATGTCCCTAACTAAATCACCCATTTCTAAATGTCTTGTAATCTTGTCCCATACCATTATTTCTACTAATATCATTGCAAAAGAATTCTGGCTAACTCTAATGGCCTGAAGTTTTCTGAATAATTCTTTTTCTCCTGACATATTGCAGAATGCTCTACATGTATTCCTAGGTGATTACAGCTCTAATATTGCTGGACTGTTTATCTCATTTCTTGGAGAGTAGAAGATTATAAGAAAGGCTATCTAATTTTGGCCTTTTGCTTTCCTTTATGAAGCTTTTTCCATGTATTTCAAGGATTGCCTTCAGGAATTTTCTAGGTAATTGTGCACATGGTGTTAGGGGCGGTACTTACCCTTCTGATGTCAGTGCTGCATGCCCAGCTTCCTTCAGATGATGAGAGCAAATTGGCTGAAGTAACACATCAGAAAGAAACCCAAACATCATTTTAAACAATAGCAATCTGATTTCTGCATTGGTGAACGAGCAGATAATGTAAGCGTTTCCTCTTGTTCTCCTTTTCAGAAGTCCAGTGTTGATCCCTCTACAATTCCATGTGTTTGCTTTACTTGATTCCAAATGTGTGTTTCTCCATTTTTAAGGTGCTCAAAATGGTGTTACAAAGACAGCAATGAAGACCCCAAGAGAAATTTCCCTTTCTTTAAATGTCATATTGGATGTACATCTTCTTTCACATCACTGAAATAGTGACTACATTTTGTCATCCACCCAAGCAGACTCCTTTCCAGCAGTCCCTGAATTATTGTATGATTCTTGGGTTTCTTCCGCATGCTGGAATCCCAGCAAGACTCCTCTCTGGGTTGTTCTAGGAATAAATTGACCCAGCCAGACAAAAAATCTCTTACTGTCTACGTCATTCTGGGAAGGGCACAGAAGGCAGTTACCCACTTTAATTGAAAAAAAACCTGTGACTTGAAACCTCAAGATTACATAGTCAAAAATTAGATTTATACAAAAGATTGATCTGTAACCACGAATGTTCTGACTTCATTAGAGCTGCATAACTTGAAAAACATTTTAGATCCATGAGCTTTGTCAGTACTCTCAGCAAAATCTGGAAATTCTTCCTGGCACCCACTCCACAAGGGAACCACTCTTCTGGGTTCTTGTGTCCTGTGTACAGCCCTCAGAGGGCACACAGCTGACACCAGCCTGGTGAAAACTCAGGCCAGATGAGTGGTAATTGGCGCTCTGGAAGAGGGTCCTAAACCAAGGAGTAGAGCTTTTAATCTCTTGGCTGTAAGTGACTGTGAACACCACTTGATTTCAATGCAAAGGGGCACAAATCATCGAATCATAGAATGGTTTGGGTTGGAAGGGACCTAAAAGATCCTCTGGTTCCAACCCCCCCACCACAGATGGGGACCCCATTCTACTGATTATTCTGCCCCCAAGTTTTCATTCTATTGCAAGGCATACATCAAGAATTGTCCAGACTTACACTGCTTTGACAGTTCACTCCACCAAGGTCTTAGGTGCACCAAATATTTATTCTCTGTCACTCCCCATATCCCTGTTCTGCTTTCCTTAGGCCAGCTGAGTACATGAGCCTGACATACAGCATACACAGGTACCTCTGTGGAGGCTTCTCTAAAGGAGTGGATTTGCACAGGTGCAACTGGAAAACCCTCTGGATACGTGGAAGCGTTGTGATGAAGTGTCAGATGGAAGGAATCAAGCCTGGTTTGCTGAACAACCCTTGCTGGTGTAAGGTGAGAAAGATACTTTATAATTTATGCCTACAACATTTGACTTCAAAGTCAATGAATGATATAAAATACTGACTTGTTACGTTATTTTTCCAGAGGATTATTATTTGTAGTATTAGTCAACCAGTGTCCTTCGTGAATCTGATTAAAACTGCAGTTTTATAGAACTGAGAAAAACTTCCTTATCTTGAGATGTAACAGAAACAAATTCACACCCACTCCTTGCAGAAGTCTCTATCATGCTACGCAAGCTAATATGTCAATATTTGAAAGATATGTTTCTTTGGCAGCATATTATACATGGAAATTATTTCTATTACATTTTTTCTATGTGTATCTGAAAGCAAAAGTATATACAATATCATATCATATATAAATAAGAGATTATATTCATTTCATACATCAAATTCAGGCTAAGCAAAATGTCAAACTTTGTTTACTAATTTCATACTTATCTTTTCTTTTAATATCCTGTTTTGGTTGTCTAGTTATAACATAGATGCACCTAAAGTTCGCTAGAAACATTTGCCATTAGCTTCTTCTAAAAAAAAAAATTAAATTTGAGGATAATCCTACCTCCAGAGCTTATTCTGTTCCTGGCCATTGACTGTGACAGTGAAAGGCTCATCTGAAAGCAGTGAAGCATCCCATCTAAAAGCATAAAACATATTACATTTCATGAAAAAGCTAATTCAGATTGTTTAATTCTGGTAATATTGCCTCTGTCACCTTCAAAATCAAAATGTTCTTTCCTGTTATTATAAAGAAAACAACCAAATTGCTTAAAAACCCATTTGAATACACAGCTGCCTTATGTTGCATACTAATTTGATTAAAAATGCTTGCGCCTCACCAGCATTTTTTGCATAAGACACACTAGTGAATTTAACAAAGAAATATAAATATATTTTGGCAATTTTTGATGATAGAGCGTGCTACAGTGTCCACAGCACCCCTGGACTGAACAAAGGTCTCAACACAGGGTTGGGAGATGTTAACTGAATGTCTTGCCGTATTTGTTTGCTCAATGCTTTGGGCACTGTGCCAACCTCATTGCGAATAACTGCATTAGTCAAGTGTATCCAAATTATTACAACACAGCGTCCATCCCAGTTATTGCTGTTGAAGCATTTTCTGAATCTTCACATCACTACGAGCATTTATTTCAGGGGTGAGATTTGTGTAAATTCAGGACAACTTTAATTTGAGACAGAAAATCTTAACATCTTTATAAGTTGCTTGTTATTCCTAGAAAGAGTAATTAAGCAGTAATTGCACTACTTTTATTTACATATTTTTAACACCTTGCCTGAAAAGAGGAACCACCGTGACAATAAAATGAGGGAAAGAGGAGCCAGAGAATTCATTGTATTTATTTTTCAATTGATAAAAATATTGTTAATAGTCATCGCACTTTTTCTGCCTTAACTATCTTCAGTTTAACTCTTTAATTTAGATCTCAATGAAGATGTTGCAATAAGTCTTTGTGGATTTCTATTTGCCATGCTTTTACAAGGGAGATGGCACACTCTCTGTATTTTAATCTTTCCTTTCCTTGAGGAGACTCTCCTCCTGGTGCAGAGATGTCCAGTCTTTCTCACCATAGCACCCCTTGAGCTTAGGTATGTCTGCAAGCTTCAGAACGTGGATTTCCACCTCTGCACCTCAGGATAGCTCAGGTTAAGGTGGCTGGATGTGGTCCAAAAGAACTAAACAGCACTGAGCTTTGCAGTCTCACTGGCTCACTTCTCCTCCCAGCAGCCATTTGTTTTACTCTGCCGTTTCCAGCCCAGTGTAGTGCTAGCCATGAGGAGCAGCTCTGACAGGAGAAAAGTGCAGGAGCTGCTTGATAGCTACATGTCATTCCAGGGATAAATTTGGATCTTTCCTGCTGTATACAGCAGGGCTGGGAAGGCAAAGAAATATTCCTTCTCCTTGGTTTGGAATCAGTGTTTTCCTTCTCTTACAGTGCATGGCAGTAATTTTTTTCATTATCTAGCCTCAGTGAAGGAAGACTTCAATCTGCCACATTAGTGCTGTGTCTTAAGCTTTTATTCTGGACACCAGGTCCATCAGTAGTCTGTATTTTATTGAGCCCCTTGGCTGGGAGCAAAAATTGCAACCTCATGTATCACTGTATATGGCTGAGTTTGCTGTAGCTGGCAGTTTTGCCTGGTGCACCTTATTTTCCAGGAAAGTATATGTTATTGGACCATGAAAGTGTAAATTATCATCTGCTAAACTCAGTTAGAAGCGGGAAGTTGCAATAATTTTAAAACAGTTGACATTACATTGAAAAGCAAAAATCTCTAAATTTTCCATGAAAGAAAATTTTTTAAGCCATTGACTTTGAAACTCTGATATTTTTCATCATACAAACAAGATATTTTGACGTAGACAATATATTGCAACAATGTATATAGAATATATTATATATTCTATACATTATATAAATTACATGCTTCATGTACATGTCAATGTTTTCATATGCTGTACTAAGTCACAAGTAATTTAATAAAGACTAGAGACAATGAAACTTTCAGAAATTATCGAAACTAAATGAGAAAGCAGAAATAGCTTTTGGGAATAGTTTTGTGTAAAAAAAAAAGCCCAAAACTATAATACAATGAAAACTTGGAGGACTATTCTTTTGGTAAAAAACTGTATTTTTAAATGGTCTTTCATCTAGGTTTAATAAGTGCCAAAAAGCTATTTTCGTTGCTTTTAATAAATGTTGATTTTATGTTGAAAAGTGTAAATAGCAAAATATTTTAGAAACTTAAGCCACTGCCTTCTTTATCAGCTCCAGAACAATGGATGCACCTGCAGCATGGATAGATTGAGAGAATTTATGCAGATATGCAAACCATTTAACTGGAGGCATAAATGCCATGTCTTGTGGTGCTATTTGTAAGTCTATATAGTCTTTTAAGCTCCACCATGATATTTCTGTGCCTGCCTTAAATTACCTCACATTGAACACTCATTACAGAGTAAAAGAATGCACAGTAACTAAATGACAGAGCAGCCCATGCATGGTAACCTTTTCATGTGTCAAAGCCCTCTGACAACTTGAGTTTTACATATGCTTTTGGATTTTTAACACTAAATCATCCATCTGCCAATGTTGTTACCAAGCAAAAAATTATGCTGTTGAATGATCAGAGACTACTTTTGCTTTATTTGGTCAAGAATGGACATTTCTGAGAATTTCTTAGATTTTTGTAAGACTGGGGAAAGAATTTAAATTCTAGTTGTTCTGTCATGAGGAATCGCTAGCTAAGCATTGTTTTGCATTGGCTTGTGCTCTGGTGATGCAATTGAAACATGCATTTTTGAAAGCAATTGCTCATGCAACAAGAGTTTGGTCTGTTTTAATAGGTTCTTAGGGCCACCTGAAGCTCTATATATGTATGCTTCCTTAACTCTTTAAGCACAGTTTGCCTGCACTCTGCTGGTTTAGTACTAGCAGGGTTTGTCTGTGGTCAGAAATGTCAGAGTAACTAATGCATCCAACACCCTTTTTAGTTCTCTGACACATTTATGGTGCACTTACTCCCCAGTGCCACCGTGTATGTGCCCAAATATGCGGGCACCTGTATGGGGGTATTTACCCAGCTGTGCAGGGAAGGACAATGGCAATGACAGCCTTTGGATCAGAAAGCCAGTCCGAGAGAGACACAGGTAGAATGCAGATTGCCAGCTTTCTTTCATGTTAACATTTTGACATTCATCAAGAGGCTTGACATTCCCTTCTACCATTTGGAAAATGCTATACCCACCAGATATTTCTAATTGCATTTTTTCTCTTATGGGGAGGAACAAAGGCTTAGGATAATTGATTTCTCCCTGCTGCCGTGTGGAGCATCCTGTAAAAGGGATTATCTTTGGTTTCCTTAGTCCATATCTGGTGAACACATTTTCTGCCCAGAAAGGAGATGTTGTGAAGAACAGGTACCACAAAGAAAGATATAAGACTGTATCTCCTTGCAAAATTATTTAATCTGTTACCCTTCTGACATACCTATAGAGAAACACATAGGAGCATGAAAGGGAATTAATGAAAGATACTAAATCAATGTACATAAGATAAAATATGTTCCCCTTTCCTTCCTCGTATGTTTTCTTCTATTTAGATGCAAGATGATCAAAGTACAGCAAACAAGCCATTAAGAGAATTTCTACGGTACTTGAAAGATCTTTAGCTACTCTGAACCTCTGTGGGGAACCCAGATTCCTGCAGCCATAATTTCCTTCCAGAATTAAATGGAAGACAGTTCTCATACAGAATTATAGCTAGAACGCAGTAATTTTCTGAAGTATTGCCCATGATCACTGAAAGTACTCTCAGCCACTGAATAGTGACTGACAATCAGTTCAGTGAAGTCCAGCTGCTGCTTTGAGTCTGGTATTGGAACATGCACTCTGGGACACTGGGGCAGCTACCCTGCAAGGGTATTTTATTAAATTAACAGTAGTGAATGGTGCATAAAATTGTCACTAGGATGAATTTATTACAGTATAATTTTAGTCTCACATTATTCTGTATGGGGTGCTACCCCAACAGAGTTTCCAATTCAGTAGTATGCCTGAAGCCAGGGGTTTTATCAGCAGCGTGTCAAAGGGTGCCTGGCTCTCATTCATATATAATTTACTCTTATTACATGAGATATTTCTATTTTTCTGCACTAACAGTTGTATATTTTCTAATGAAGGTTTAAATCAAGTGGGAACCAGAGTATAAATAGAGTTTCAGTATTTTGTGCCAAATATGGATTGTTTGTCTTCCTGTTAGTTATGGATTGTGAGTGTATTATTGCCGAAAGAAAATTTTGGGGGTTTTATTTTTCTTTCACGTATTTATTTACCATTTAATATAAATTACAGGAGCTTTTCAAGTGTTCAAAATTAATTATATCATTAGAAAAAATGTCTGAGATTATTAAGAAAAACACATGAGCCTATCTAGCCTGCACAGGTCAGCTTTGTGCTTGCTGAACTTGTGAAGGTAACTCTGACAGTACTTGGTATTTAGCATGTACTGGCTGCATCTAGATAAAAGCTATGTAGGTGTGAGTTTCCATAATGACATTTTCTTTGACAGGTAATATTGCCCACAAAGTTTTGAAATTTCTCTGAAATTTATCAGCTTTACTTGCCTCTGCTGTATCTGCCGTGTCCATTCTGTCTGGCTACAAAGTCCTATGTTGCTTGTGAGATAGTTATAGCTTGTTACTTGCATAACTAAGGACTTTTCAGTTCTTCAGGGTCTACACACTTGAATCCCTCTTTTGGCCTGCCTCTGGGAAAGCTCTAGGTGAATTTCATGTTTCCCAGCCTTTTGGGGAAAGGCAGATGGTTGTGATTGTTGTACACAATGATGGAGTGCTCGATGTATGCCCTCCTTGCTACAATCACTGCAGCATTTCAGGTTTTTGTTCCCATGGTCATGTTGTGGTACAGAGCTGGGCCTGGCTGTTCAAGACTTTGTTCCTGAGCTTCGTGGTGAAGGTAGCTTCGTGCTCATACTGCTGGCTGGCGAAGTATCCTAAGATTACATCTGAAATTAGCAACTGATTATACTCTTTGCTATGATGTACCCTTCATTGTTACTTACCTGGTTTTGGTCAGGAGCTTATAAAAGAGAAACTCATGGCATCTTTTCTTTTTCTGGGCTTTTGATCCTTCCAAGTCCTTCTTTTCTAAAACCTGTGATTAACAACCGCTTTTGACTTAAAATTGTCAAAAGATAACCTATATTTTTCCCTTGGAAATTCTGATGGATCAATCTGTTGAGCCAACAGTGAGGTTCTGTCTCTTTTGTTCTGTGATCATTTTAAATTGTGTCGCCTCCACTGGAATTATAAAGGAGCTATTCCAATGCCTACAAAACCCCTTCTTCAACATTTTCCAAAAAACAAAAATAATTAGCAACACTGCTACAGAACTGCCCCCCAAATATAGATCTTTACTTTTCCCTTTAATCAGTATATTATTCCCCTAAACATGCCCATGAATCTATATATAAACATGTCCATAATATTAAGATGCCTCCTGAAAGTGTGTTACCATTATCAAAAGAGTCTGAGAATGAGCTCAGAAAGAAAAGTATACCTGTAAAAATTATTCTGAATGAAATAAATATTTAAAGAGGCTGAGTATGCCTGCATAAGACATCTTATCCTTTGAAAAATAGCAGGATTGCGGAATTGAATTCTTAATAGAACTTTATTTAGAAGCTTTGACATGGACATGCTCTTTGAGCCTAGGATGGTATTACTACGTGAGTTGGTTAAACCCAGTTTGGAATCGGGACTTCAGCATCTGTCTCAAAAAATCTAGGGTTTTCTAAGGCCACACTATTGAATGTGTATGACTAGACTTTTATCATTCTCTTCTCTTGAAGCTCTTCTGGTGACTTTGTAGTGCATGCAAATATTGATGCCCACTCTGAATTAATGCAGAAGAGAGAACCTGAGCTTTGATCTTCACCCTTCGCATGAGTGCCGTAGCCAGCTGCTGGTTGACTTATAGCGCAAGTGAAGCCTTCTGTGAGCCTCAGACCCTAGTTTTCCACACGTGTCACCTTGATATGAAACAGCAGAATGTTTAAAATTGGGAATAAGCATGTGGCACTCTTTCCTGCGCATCCCTAATGCTGAGTTTTACTTAAGATCAAAGGTCATGCTTTTTAAAATGCAAAGATTATAATATTCTTCTTCTGCCTCTGTTGGTATACTTTTAGGAGAAACTACCATTTAAAAACCTCTTCAGTAGCTCTGCAAGTCACACATCAAAGTTTAAACACTGAACAGTATTCATCAGTGCAACTATTTTGCTCAGGTGATAAATATAATTTAAAGGAATATATTCAACTGAAGGCTATCATACTGTGTTGCTATCAATTTTTATATAATGAAAGGGATTAAATGAATCCTTGCTAATGCATTATTGGTATGTGAAGAACAAGAAGAAACAAATTACACACATTTTTCCACTTAATTGTTGTGCTAGACACATTGTCATATCATTGACCTATTTGGTCATGCCCAAGCTAATCATGCCTGAACCTTTTCCCAGTGGGAAATAAGCTTCTTCACTTCCTGTCTTGCAGGAATATCAACTAAAACTCAGTCACATATGCCCATAGCCTGATCACTGCAACCCACCGTATCCGTCGTCTCCAGCAGTGAAACCACGGACTGCGGCATGCCCGTGAGAGTCGGTGTCAGAAACCCATCACTTCCCATGTGCCTCCGTTCAACTCTGTTCAATCACTTACTGCACTAAATTGTACCAATCTCCGCTTGGAAAAGCGTTCCCATCCTTTCACTTTTTTTTTTTTCTTCTTTTTTTCTTTGGTTGTTGTTTTGTTTTGCTTTGTTTTTAGTTTTCTTGTTGTTTTTGCAGGGAACTGTTTTGTCACACTGAAATAGAGTTTATGTGCAGTGACAGCCTAATAAGCCAGCAACTTTAGTCGCTTATTAAAGTCAAGCATGTGTCTTTGTTTCATGTTGCTAATGATGTGGAACCGTGGAGGCCCGAGTATATTTCGTCTGGACGGTGTGGGAGCGAATGCTGAGAGCTCATTACTTGGCTCCCCATTGGAATCCTGCAGGCTTCTGCTCATTGAGGAGACTGTGGGGGCTTTGACAGAATTATTATACTGAATATTTTTAGACTCATTAACTATATCACCAAAGCAAAACATCTCTTCCTTAGATGCAAATGGCTGCAGCTACTGTGGCTTTGCTTTAGTTATTACAGAAAAAAAGGAGGAAGCTTGAAAACAACTTAGGGAAAGGATTTTCATGCCTGAATGTTTGAATTTGTGACTTATATTGGCAATGTGTATGCCTTCTTTACCACATTTAAGCCACTCATGTCTAAGTGCCATTTAAAAATGCATATATTCAGCCTCATATAGTAAGTGGTGCTCAATCCTTTAAATTTAGAAAGTGCCATTGAAGTACACAGCAAAATAGGAGCTTTTGAAATTCCACTTTCTATTCCAAGGTGAAAAGATTTAAATGTTAAAAACTCATGTTAAACTAATTATAGATGCTTCAGTTAAGCCTTCAAAGGTAAATAAATTCAGAGTTAAGGCAAAAAATTCTGACTTTCCTTTAACCTAAGTGCTGGAACATATGTACTGTGCAGTATGAAAAATCACACACTTCTCCAGGCCATACAATTCCTAACCAAAGCAGAGTGATTTAAAGATGAAGAGTGAGACAAAATTTTTAACCTAAGACTGAATTTCCTTGCTATGATGGCTTTAAGTTGGCTCTTAATGTTACTTTATTGTAGCTTTTTGAGGTTTAATTGAGACTTAAGATGTACTTTAAGAAAAATATGAATACCTTAAAATTAATTCTTCAGAGCAGAGGACAGAAAATTGCATTTATGGCTCCATTTGTTGGAAAAGTGAGGTTGGCTGTGAACTGTACATTATTTCACCTTCTATAAAATGATATTTTGATTTCTTGGTGGGGACCTTCTCTGTATGTTGTGTACAACTTTGTCCTCTATAAATTATCAGCTTGAGTATTTGCCCAAGAATATGCACATTCAAAATAACTACAGAGGAGTTGGTTTTTTCTCATAACGTGTGGAAGCTTTCATTAGGATTTTATTCTCTAAAATTATTGTAGGTGAAAAAACAGCTATTTTGATTCCTAGGCAGAAAGACATTGCTTTTATTTGTGGTTCATTTCCTGCTGTAATATTCTCTGACAATGGTGACACCGTCTTTATACATCAAGAAGTTCTTCTTTCTATGACTGCCAGGGACTCTGGAGGGAATACTTCATATCTGAAACATGTTTCCCTTTGGGATTTCACCATCAGAATAACAGTTCTGATCAGTGGCCCATTAGAAAAACATTGGGTTTTTCTTTTTTTTTTCTTAAGCTATGAAAAGGAATAGTTAAAAATCTGACAGATAAGAAAATTATACTGAATTGAAGTTAATTTTTGTGCACATCGGAACTTCACACTGTCACTCAAGCAGTAATTTCTTAAAGGTGTAAGGGGACTTCTGAAGTTAAGCACTGAGGAAGTGCAGCCTCAGGTAGTGTGGGTGCAGTTTTTCTTTTGAGATGTTGCAGCTCCTGTTCTTAGATGTTTGTATCACAATGTAATTTAATTTAGATGGTGGGCAAAGCTTTTGAGCTCCAGTATCTCATGAAAGGTACCTAAACCTTTATATTTAAGCAGCTAGATAACAGTCGCCCAAATTATTTTCTGGTAAAAATAAGCCTCTCTGAAAGACTGGATTACTCATATGGGTACCAGTAAGGAAGCCAACTTTAAAACCAGTGGCCATGGTTGTTCAGTAAGTACTTTACTCTTCCTTAAAGCTGTGCAGAATTTTTCAAATTCAAATATAAATACTCTGTTGGGAAAATCCTCACCTGTAGAAGTGGCTCACAGTTGTAATTTCAGATGTTTTGCCTGTAAAACTAGCCTGGAGGCAGCACACCTGTCTAGATATACATGGATGATCCAGGGGAAGTCAAAAAGACTTGAGGTGTAGGCACGCAAATACAATTGTTTCGTTTCCTACACACAGCATGATAATCAGATTAGTAGATGTGCTAGTACAATAAACAGATGTTAATTATCAGTTATTGTATTTACAGTCTTATTTACAGTCTTACAGTTAGCCAAAATTAAAATCACTGTACAATCCCCCCTTTTAACATTTTAGCCCTTTTGTTGCCTGTGAAGCTGTCCCTTTTCAGTTTTGGGGAGAAAAAGTATTGTTGGGTGTTTGGGGTTTTTTTGTTTTTTACCTAAAAATCTATGCTCTGCAGTGAAAATCCAGTGGTAAAAAACATGCCTACTCTTTTGGAGAATGTGCATTAGAAGAGTCTTAAACTCTTATTACGATTCATTCTTGAACTATACAATTAATATTTATCAGATTATATAATAAAATTAAATACCACAATGACTGTATTTCAGTGAGTTCTGTATTATAAATCTTTCTATGTCCAATGGCATGCAGTTTTTTATTTACTAACCCTTTACTTATTGTGTAGTTGCCAAAACCTGGCTTTCCTAGACTACTGAGCAAATCCAAAGATTTGTACCTGTATCAGTTTTCAGTATGTATTTTAAATTTCTGTATTTCTTTGCTCACTATAGCATGATAGCTGACTTTTCAGTTACATTTTATCTTCTGTTGTCTAGTCTCCATTTGAGATAAGACTTTTGTATTTCTATGGAAGTGGTTGCTTTACATGAGATAGTTGTGACACTGAGCATGTAATTTTCTTCTTGATTTGGACTTATGGTGGATTTATTTTAAATGTTTAAGGAAATAGAAAAAGAAATAGTAATATTTTGTTCTATATAACACATATGATCGACCTCCAAAAGGGTCAGGGTTAAGGAGCCTTTAGATTTTTAAATGAAATATTTAAAGATAAGTGATCACAGTATGGTTTTATGTGTTGGTTTTTCCTAAAAAATCAACATGTAAAGCTAAATTTATTGATATACTCTTTATTGCTTTTCCAAGGTCTTGAATGGCATAAAGCATGCAAATAAGCACCTTTTTGTATTAGAGTGCAAAACAGTTGGTGTGCTTGTCAGCCTGGTCTTTAATTTGAAAAAGAAATAACAATTTTGTTATCTAGGGTATGGTTATTCTGTCTGTGTGCCCCCATGAAGTGTACCTGTTGTGTGCCCTCCAGTCCTGCTCTCCTGATCTTCCAAACTGGGAAGCTTTTGAACTGCAATGTTTCTCTCTTTCCTTTTGTGCCCAAATTTTCTTCCAAAAAAGTGAGATGCATGTGATGGGTGCAGGTCTTTGCTTTCTTTTCCTTTTCGCAGAAAGACAAAATTTATTCACTATAATTATTGTTACTTCTGCTGTTAGAATCTGAACCTGTGTCCTGAAAAGTAGAAGAAAAATAGGCATAGAAAAAAGTCACCAGACCCAGAAAATTTTGCTTCTGACATTTATGCTTTCCATTTTTCAGCATTGCCTGCAACAAAGACTGACAGCATTGCTTTTTGGGCACTTGATACATTAAAAAAAGGCTAAAAAAATGAGACCATGGAGACCTCCTTGGGCTCAAGCCCAAATGGTGCTTTTTTTTGGTTTCTACCATGCTAAGGTTACTTCATCAGTTCCAATGGCTTGCCCACCCTACACAGCACTTGACCATGGATTTCTGTCCTCTGGATCTCATCAGGGACCTTCTGGCCTTAACTGGTGCTTAATAGCAAGTATGACTGTATTTCAGTTTCATGTAAATCCACCAGAGTAGATTTTTAGAAAAGGTGAAGGTATGCATAATATGCCACAAGATGTGGCACAAGAGAAACTGAAGTTCTCCATTAAGTCTGAGTCAACCTGGGAAGAAATGGAAGAACATGGAAGGAGATGGAAAGCTATTAGGGCCACTCTGCTTTCAAGGGCTGAAAAAGGATTAAAGGTTCCTAAATGTCCTAAATATCATATATGAATATTCTATTTAGGATATTTAGGATATCCTAAGTATCCTAAATATTGTGTGTTCTCAACAACATCTATGAAAATCTTTGTGATAGTGTTTCACTCCCTTTTAGCTCCGTCTCACATGGAATATTCTTGCACTCTGCAGAAATAGTCTCCCCCGGAAATATTCTGTTTCACTCCACATGTTAATCTGCTCACAATATGAGTCCAGTCATTGCTTTGAAAGAAATATGAAAAGGACTATGAACCATATAAATGAGGCTATGTCATAATGCATAGGGTCTTAAATTAACATTGCAAAAGCAACTGTAAGTCTGGCATTTCCTAACTTCTGAACATTTTTCTTTCCTTTTTATTATCCTTTTAAGGTAATTGTGTGTGATTATAAAGGCATTAACGAGATTCCTTTTTGCATCTTTCATTTATCTGGTAATCAGGAACATAATACTGAATCTATTTGTGTAATTGTGGCTGTTAAGAATCTTGGAAATCAAGGTAGGTGGAACCTGCCAACTAACTTATGGTTACTAAAGTCACTGACTCAGGTCATTAATGGTTTAAGTGTCTCCTCATTAAAGTAGTTTAACCAAAGATGTGTTTTCTGTCCTGTTAATTATTGCCACCAGCTCGTACCTGGGAAAACTGTTGTTTGAAAGGATTTATAGAAATCACATTTCAAAGAAGGATTATAAAACCCAAAGTTCTTGATAAACATAGTGAAAATCAGTCTGAAGCTAACACACTAGATAAGACTTTTTTATTTTCATATGCACTGGAGAGTTTTCTGTGAATTAGGGAGAGTTTACTATACAGTCATACTCCTTGCTAAGAAAGACACTAGTTTTAAGATTAAATCCATGAAATACACACATCTTTGAATGCAGTGTTCAATCATTTTTGCCAGATTTATTTGTTTTAATGCCTTCTGTTTAACATATTTGCCTTGTAAATATAATACCTGTCTATTAAAGGCTGATATGGGTGCATATATAAAACCCTTTTGATCAGAAAAAAAGATGATTTTAAGAAACACACCTAAGTGATAATAACAAATAAGTGAAAATCTGTCAGGAACATTAATGAAACAAAGAGCAGAGTGACTACTTAATGTCTTGTGTTCAATGAATTTCTTAACGACAGAAACTGAGTTTTCAGTGCTACCCTGCTCAGAGGTGGAAAGAGATGCCGAATTGCACTTGCTACTTTGGGGTCTGTGTCCCCAGCACAGTTCCTCCAGACAAACTGCCAGTGGTCTCAGCACCATGGCTGTGCCTGTGTGGACTCCCAAAATAGAGGCTGTGGTCTCAGTTCTGCAGCAGGGTCTCTGGGGGCTGACAGCAGAGACAGACACTTGACACCCAGAGGTCCTCAGGTGTTGCCCAAAATCTGGGGCACAGGTCCTGAGCCTTTGTGCCACTGGGGCCAAGAATGTCAGTGTTCTAAAAGTCTGCAATTACAGGGCAGTCAGCCTTGTCAGTGTTAATAGGCTCCCTGTTGTGGTGCTCAGGGATGAGGCATGGATCTGTCTGGGCTAGAGCCTGGCCTCCCAGGACTTTCAGTTTCCTTGCTGCGGTATAAAAACGACAAATCCTAGGGGCCATTGCAGATGCTGAACAAATTTGACTTAAATTGCTCTTAATTCTACTAACATTGTTGCTTTTGGATTCTTACTTTTCTCATAAATTGAAAATATGGCTGTCTTTGACATCACTCTGTGGCTCTTCACCCCTCAAAGCAGGGTGTGAAATAGAAGATTGAGCTGTGCTTGTTTCAGGCTTTGTCAGTGCTCTGCAGCAAGGACATCAGCTCTGATTTGTGGGTGCATGGCTATTTCCCCATGCAGCAGCAGGCCAAGACCCACATGCACATCACCTCTACAAGGGCCCCGAATTTCACTGTGCTGGAAGCGGCTGCGTGAAAAAGGGGAGGAAAATGTGTTGTGTTTCTATGGGCCCTCCAGATGAGGGGACTAGGGACTGCCACATAACGCTGATACACTGAAGTTGAAAAATGAGCAGTGAACCTTACAATTACCACATCTAAGAAACAGAAAAGCCAACAACTAATACTTCTTATTAATCTTAAGAAATGGATGTAGTAACTGGAAACTTCCTAATGTAACAGGAAATGAAGATTTATTTAGCTTTTGCATTGAATTTTTAACTGACAAGCAGAATACGGTCCTATGATTCAAGTTTTTATCAGGGATTATACCAGAGATCTTATCTTACTACAAGATCAAGTGCCACTTTATCATTATGAAATATAATAAATAATAATGAGACTACAATCTAACTGATGGCTGCTAATCTCTGGATGCTGTTGAGGAGGAAAAGCGAGGGAAATATGATACACACAGGCAAATAACAGAAATCAGCTTGAGTAAAAGTTAAGAAGTAAAAGAATGGAGAACTCTTAACATTTTGAGCAATGAGAGGACTAAATAAAGAGAAAATTGGGAAATGCACAAATCATTCTGTCCTTGACTAAAACTACAGCAGTGTTGAAACCTGCAGTCGAAGTTGACTCAGTGCTAGTTGCCAGCACAATGTATCATTATTAGCCATCTTGTATGGTTCATATCCATTTGAATGGAGCAGGATAATGAGAAGCAAAACCACCTTCCCCCATCTCTCCCTCTTTCCCAGCTCCTCCTCCACACCAGCAGCACAGACAGGGGGAATGGGGGTTATGGTCAGTTGGTCACTGCTCACAGAGACTAATCCTTCCCCTGCTCTGGTCTGGGACCCATCACAGTCCCTCATGAAATTCTCCAACATGAGTCCATTCCAAGCGCAACAGAAATCCAAAACCTGATCCAACATGGATCACTTTTTCCATGGGTTGAGTCATTCAGGCACAGCCTGATCCCGTGTGGGTCCCCCGCAGGGTCACAAGTCCCACCAGGAAACCTGCCCCAGCATGGGCTCCTCTCCCCACAGCTCTGCAGGTCCCTGCCAGAAGCCTGCTCCAGCATGAGCCTCCCACAGGTTCACAGCTTCCTCTCAGACACCCACCTGCTCTGGTGAGGGCTCCTCCAGGGGCTGCAGTGCATCTCTGCATCCCCATGGACCTCCATGGGCTGCAGGGGAATCTCAGTTCTGGTGCCCCGAGCACCTCCTTCCCCCACTTTTCCCTGACCTTGGTGTCTGCAGGGCTGTTCCTCTCACATACTCTCACTCCTCTCTACTCTGGCAGCTCTGCTGGACAGGGGAAGCTTCTCATTGAAGCCAACCCTACCAAAACTTGCTGCCAAAATTTGGCATATCTAACACAGCAAGCATACACTGGGAGAGATGCAGACTAAGTGCTGAAATTCAGATTGTAAATGCAATAGCAAACTATTTGCTTACTTGACTGAGCTCTCTAAATTTGAAAGCTGGAAGGTATTTTGGAGTACAGAAGAGCAAATAGAGCAACAGAAGTTAAGATGACCTTTTTTTTTTTTTTTTTTTTTTTTACCCAAAGGCTTTAAAATGTTATCACAGGGAGTGCACAGGGAGTTTTCCCAATACTATTTTTTCATATTTTGGTGTGGTTTTTTATGAATTATTAAGGTGGAAAAATTGTAGATTGAAAAAGACCTGCAAGGTGAAGAATTCTAATTCCTGTTTTCTCAGATACACACTTTCTTATTTCTTGTTCTTCTGGTTCTTGTTCTTCATTTTCTTCATCTTTCTTCTTTTGAGAACTTTAAGAAGGATGTACAGTGAATCAGTATTTTGGAATACTATTCAAGCTTCTCCTTCACATTAGGTCCTAACCTACATCACATTACACGTGTGGTGTTTCTTATAATGTGATCCTTTTGTATGAATGACTTAGAGAAGCTATTGAGGGATTTAATTACTGACAGTGTGTGACTTCATTTAGCCTTTTCCTTCTGCTCACGTTGTGCTTCCTGCAGAAACGTGGCTGAATGCATAAGCCCTTCTGAGGACGAAAAGTTCTGGCAAGGCCTGAAATATTTTATTCCAATTATCTTAATGGCTAGTTAATATAATACATATTATGACAGACTGAAGCTAAGTATCTAACTAATTGTAAACTATATTCTATGAACACCATTTTAATTTCTGCCTTCCCTGTAATATTAATTTTTGCAATACAATATCCATCCTTTCTGAAGACAGGCAGATAATGGGGGTGGGAAAATACAGGACTGTCTCTTTGAGTGCTATGTTTTCAGATCAGGGAATTAAGTGACTCTTTAGAGGTCTTTGTGGGAATACAACCAGGAATCATATGGAATAAATAACTGTACCAAGAAGCTGATGTGTACATGTGGTGGGTATTGGAATCTGAGTCTTTGTAAACCTCAAAAGACTCTTACATTTAGTAAGAAAGTAAGGGTGTTCTCTCACTTTACGCTTGCCTCTGAGGCAATCAAGAAGGAAAATCACTGTTTAGCCTAAAGATGTAAATCAGAGCTAGAGTCAAAATTAAGTAGGGGGTGATTAGTACGAAAAATTTTCATGAGATTTATGAAATCTAATCTTTGCTTCTAGATAAGGTGAAAAGGGTGTTTGGTTAGGCAAAGGATGTTAAATTCAAGTTAGTTGATCACTTAAAGACTTCAGTTTATGACTCTTATGATATCTCTTTTTCCCTGCACAGTGTAGGTCCTAACTTGAGCCACTGTAAGACTTTGTAGCCACATACATTTTCCCTATTATTCTCCTGCTTGTTGGAACTGGACCCCTTCAGCTTTCACAATCCCTTCCTAATCCCTTCCTGTCCATTAATTCTTGTTATTCATTAATTGAATGCTCGTTGTTTATGAAGAGCATGTGTTTATCTGGCTCTTTCCAGGACACTTTCAGAAGGAAGCTCAGTGTACTCTTGGCCATGAAGGCTACATCTAGTCTGAAAAACAAAAGAGGATTATGGGTCTTGCTCGACCTGCTCTGTAGCATTCCGTCCTGTATATTTATGGTACCACAAGGTTCTGTTTTGACTTGTGCTAGTCAGAATGGACTTTCCAAGGAAAAGCTTAGCAGAGTGTGAGGAACAACAAGCATCAGGCTCTGGAACAGGGCAGCTTTGGTTCCCTCAGCACAATATGCTACTCTACCACTGTCCCAAGAGGCTTTGCCATATCCAAGAGAATGCAATGCCTAGCCTGCGTTTTGTCTTCATAGGCTGAAGCTCAACCTTTACATTAATTCAGTCATTCAGGTATTAACCCCTCTGTCCCCTAAAACAGTGTGTGCTTTAGCGCAGTGAGGTCATCACACAAGCCTGAGAAGTGGCAGTGGACAACATAGTGTGGACAAACCCTGCCTGCACCTCTCAGCCTTACTGCCACCGAGTGGTTCCTGGCTCTCTTTATTTAACAATATGAAAGTAGCCCCAGGGGCTGAGAAACAATGTGCATCTCTAAGATGCAGTCAGCCATCATCACAAAGATAACATCTGGCAGAAAGTTATGCATATCTTAATTGGCCAGCTGTTCTCCTGATTGATTCATTGCCTTCCAGGAAGCACACTTACCTCCCCATGCTCAAGTTGGCCCAACAGAATACCCAGCCCCTGGGCTGCCTTTGCTGTCTGGGTGGTGTATTTTGCAAATCCATGTGGGAGATCCCTGTGCAACTGAAGGTCCAGTCATTCCTAAGACAGTTAACCAGAAGTTAAGTTTCTGTCATGGATGAAGGGATGCTGGTGGGGATTCAGCCAAGCATCCAGGGACACATGCAACTGCAGAGTGACCTGCTGTATGATCTGGGTTATTGCAATGCATGGTCCCACTGCACAAAACCTGGGGATGGGTTGGTGCCTGCCACCACTGCCAGGTGCCAAAGGCCCAGAAATACAATGAGAATGACACGACTCTCTGGTGACAACAGGTTTACTTCTGGCCAGAGAGCAAGATCAACTTGATTTATGATCCTTGAATTTTCATGCAGTTATAAGGGATAACTAATAAATGTATGTGTCATCCAGAAAAAGATAAAATGTATTATTTTGAATATAATTTTACTGTTCTGCAATGATCAGGCGATACTTTATATGAATTGGAAGCAACAGCTGTATATAAATGTTTATCATCATAATATTTGATGTGCCTTAGTCAAGACAGGCAAGGTGCTATATCTCTATTTTGCTAGATCTACAAATGAAGTAGATTTTGGTAATTAATCTTAGTGTATTTCAAAGGTAGCAAAGAAGACATAAATATAAATTAACCCTTCACAAAGATGGAGCTGATCTTAGACCTTACCATTAAATTCTTTGGGAAACTGTGTTCCTATTAAAGTTTGTTTATTAGTTTTAGTTTTCAAATTATTAGCTCATGAAAAAACGTGTCAGCAACACTAAATGCCAAAAGAGCCCTAGTTTACTTTCTGAAAAATGTTTTAACAATTATACTCCAGAAATCCTTTAGGAGGGGACAGAGGATGAGATATGGTATTTTATTGTGCAGTTTCTGCAGAGTAAGCAGCAGAATCTGTAAAAGGAATGACTAGGGATTATGGGTGCTTTAAAAGAAGAAATTAATGGCAAAGTCAGAAATTTCTTTGGAGCTATCATCTTTGCTTGCAGTGTTTTAACACTTCAGCTCGTGTTGACATTTTCCTGTAATGGCTTTGTGCAAATACTAAACAAAAGTTGGAAAAAGTTGTAGGCTTCTGCAGATCAGAGCTAAGGAGGCAAAAAAAAAAAAAAAAAAAAANAACCTTTGGTTTGGAGTAAGTGCAATTATCTGCACCTTTTTGAGATGTTTCTACTCATTGCTTCAGGTTCCTGCAGATAAAATAACAGTATTTGATTCTAAGTGTTACTAAATAATAGAAAGAGATGATAAGTACAAATATATTTTCCTTCTCTAGCAGTAGAAACTGGAAAGTAGAGAAATATTTGAGGAAAGAATGCCATCACACATATTCTATATCTACCTGGTATCAAACTCTAGGCTATATTTTAGGAATCTTATATAAAAAGCACACTTTCAATCTTCAGATTGGAATTTCAGTAGTAGCCACAAAACCCAGAAAGAATTCCTGATCCTACTCTATTGTCTGTTTCCCTCATTTTTTGCAATAACAGTTGAAGATCATAGCACCACTCTCATTTTTTTTTCTCCATTAGTTGATGTTCCTGTCTGCATTCACCAATATTTTTGTAGATTGCACTCTGATTTTTTAGACTTTTCTTTGTTTTTCAGTGGCTCTTGAAATACAATTTTCCTTTTTTAAAATTTAATACTGCTAATCTGCTTACTAAAGCATTAACAGCTGGAATAAGGTCAAAAAACCAAGTGCATCTTTTCATGTATACTTGCACATCAGCTGAGATTTGTTTTTTTCATGAGGCTTTTACTCATTTTTAAGTATATCCAGCCTGTTGACAAAAGAGCTTTATTTAAATGAACTATGTAATCTTTACCAGCAGTCTGTGGAGCAGATTTGACAATAAAGAAATATCTCATTACCTAGGAGCTTTGTATATTGTACAGGTGTAACTTGGTAGTGGAATTGTATAAAAAGATAAATATTAACTGGATTTTGCTAATAAATCTGCCATTCTTACAGTGCCAAAACCTGTAGAGTTGCTGTAATTGCCGTTGTTTGAGTTGTAACAATGAATGGAACTGATAAGGCTTATGTCATTTACATAGAACTTAGCATTCACGGTGCACTGTTGAATTAATATGACACACACATTGGATCCTCTGATATCAGATTAGCATCGTTGGAAATAGACAAGGTGTAGATTTAGAAGTGTCATATCAGTCTCTGTTCAACATGTAACGCTAATTTGCTTAAATCTGAAAATCATAGTAGGCTACTACTGATAGCAGTGAGTAGTAGCTAGTGCTTGTTCTGTTAGTTGCATTTTGGTCTGCTACATTTTGTAATAAACTGATGTCTCAAGAGGGACTGCTGCAGAATTACAGAATTATGTTATGCAGAATCCAGAAGGTCAGTTATATCAGTGTCAATCAGGAGTGGAATTAAAAGGGTTATAGTCACTGAATGCAAAACAGAGTTGAGTTTTAATAGAACAATGCAGCAAAATAATGCTAGCTTCCTGTACTGTCAATACCATAAAATAACTATGGGTTTAGCTGCTTAACATAGCCATCAGTTGGCTAAAATTCTATCCCTGGAAGCATTAATGTCAGCAACACACATTCTTCATGGCACACTATGATTACAAATCTCCTTGCTACCTTCAGTTGAATATGCTATTGCCAATTATCTCTAAAAATTTAATATTTAAATCAGATTCCCAAACGCAACAACAACAAAAAAGAGGACAAAAATCCCAGTTATCTCTGAAAAGCTGAGTTTAAATTATTTAGTTGACATGCCAGGGGTACAGTGATGGCAGAGATATGAACATAATATATTTCTGCAGGGTTATATCCAAGAGCCTTGATATTAAAGTGTACTTTTTCTTCCATTCTCTGCCTTCTTCAAAGAGTGAACCTGATTTCATGCTCAGTATATGACTGCAGATGCACATAAGCTTTCCGACTGTTTGTGAAAACTGATGATGTACTTTTATGATGGTACTTACCATGACTATGTCTGGTTCACTCATTCACCTCAGCTGAACCCAGCCTATTGTTTATTAAGATTTCTGCCCAACATCCCCGTACATCCTGTGTAATATTACTTTGTAAATGATTAAATGATTTCTCTTGCAGGAGGGACACAAAAGATTATTTTTTTTTGCTGAATAATCATATGAGTTTAAATATTGCATCCTGGATATATCCTACTGGATTATATTATTCTCTGTGGAAATGATCTTTTTTCTCTGCTTTGACATTTTGTAGCTTCTGGATTGCTGTGTTTATTACTGACATCTCAATTGGCTATTGTTAATGTTAAATGACTTAGGTTCATAATATTTCATCAAAATATGGTATAGATAGTGGGCTGAGTCTAGTGAGACTTCTTGGAAATACTCTGCCCATCTGTTTCTCTCATTTGCCTCAGCTATGTGTATTTTTCCATTCTTGCTGATGTTTAGTCCATTTCTTCATTTTAATATCCACAAATAGTTTTAATCACTTGGTAAGTAGCTCTATATACCTGCTGTAGCTCCATCATTTTCAGCTACTTGTTCTTTTAAATGTTTCAATTTGCATTTGCATGGATTTTTTTTAGTCTGGAATCACCCTTTCTTCATCACAGTTATGTCTAAAAGTCTCTGTAATCAGAGAAATTCCCATTCCTTGAGTTATGTGGCTGCCTTTGGTTCCTACTTTTCAGGTTGTTTCTGAAAGAAAATTCAGGAAAGCAAAAGGAAATTTCAGTTGGTACTTGAAAGAAAACACAAACCAATTTTTTCTTCTGGTAAAATATTATTTCACTGGGAAAGGATATTCCATCTTATGGTCTAGGTTTAGATCTCCCTTTTTGATGTCATTGTGTTCTAGCATTCCTATGAAAAGTCTAAATTAGACTATGATGGTTAGAATTACACCAGTTTTGATTAACAGTTGGATTTCTTAATCACAAATTAGCATCTTTAACGCAGACTTACAGTTTGATCCAAATAAACTGTCCAATTTTTGCAAAGACTTGTTTCTCCAGGTTTTCTGAGCACCAGTAGAAAGGAATTTATGCTGGTACACAGATAAACACAGTGCTGTCAGTAATGAATTTTATCCTAGACCAAAATACATATGTTATAGACAACAATCAAGTTTCACTGCTGTATTCTTGATCTAATGTGTGACAAATCACTTTGTGAAGATGGTTCATGTACAGGGCGGAATTACACAGCAATAAGCATTCTTACTTGCTTGGCAATATTGATGCATAATCTGATCAGATGAAGGACCACTGATAAGGTCAAGAATGCTTGCAGAGGACAATATGTCTAAAAAAAAACCTATAAAAATGGAAACATTTAATAATGACTATATGCAGACAATAGTTTTTCAAGGACTTGCAGTATTCACCAGAATATTTACATGAAGAAGTTATATCACACTGAGAAATGCTGTCCCCTCTGAAATGTGAGTCCCCTTTGCAAACAGTATCTAATAAAGGAAATACCAGTATAATTTTGTAATAGAAGAAGAATGTATTTTGCCTAGAACTCCTCCAAAAAAAAACAAACTTCTTTGGCTATCCAAACCAATTCAGCCTGGGGCAAACACCTGCCATGCACATTTTTAGATCAAATATTTAAAATTTGGCAAAATTTTAGGAGAATTGTCTTTTGAGGTAATATTCTTTCTGAGAATGAAATAACATTTTATTCATAGAGGGTCTTTTCATTCTCAGAGGTAAAAGACAAACAGCTGTATTCAGATCAACTGAACCTCACTAAAAACAGATAAGAGGAGAAATAATTTTGGAATCAAAATCCGAGGTGATGCTAGCATGTCATCATTGTCCAGAACTGGTATTGAAGCAGTATAGTATGTCACTGACTGAGAAAAAGCATCATGACTGAGTTCCAGGTGTTCTTCAGTTTGTGTTCTTAATGGGGCGATGTGCCATTTGTTGTTTAAACAAGTAAACACCCCTAGTTTTGGGTTCATTCTCAAATATCTCTGCAATCAGTGTTGTTCTGGTGGTATGCAGTTACTTCTTTCTATCTGGGATTTTCTTTCCATTTAACTTTGCAATATAGACAATCCAAATATAGAGGTAATATTAGTAAATAAGGACCTAGAAACAATGCCACTGGAATAATGAATTAGGCTTGAATAGGCCTGAGCTTCAAATAGTATCACATGCTTTCTAATCCAGTTTGATGCCTCAAATAAGAAATTACAGGTAAAAATATTAGCTTGATTTCATTCATATTACTGCAAGTCAGGAATGAATTTAATGAAGTATCTAGATTCATCATAACAAAAAACTTAAATGTGACAACAGATTAAGATGTGCTGCATCATAAGGTTCCTCTCTAGTAAAAGAGTAAGGTCAGGTAGTTCACACATCCCCCTCCCAAATTCATGCTACTATTATCAGTGATATCAGTGCCAGGTACAAAGAAGGAATTAAATAATTGTGGAGTCATATGATGCTCTCTGCTGTGAGTCACAGAGGGGAGCCACAACACCAGAGGAATGATAGTGAAGCCCCAAAGCAGAAGAATGGTGTGGGCAACTCCTTGAGAACATCATTTATCCTCCCCAGCAGCTCCCAAAGGTGCCACTCCATCAAAACCATTGTCTCACTGTTCCCCTGTTTTCAGGATGAGGACTAGGAGAAGGCTGCTTGCTGCAAAAATTGCCCTCCCATCCAGCTGCAGCCATGGCAGATTCAAGAATGACAGAAACAGGAATCCTGGGGTTTCCTTTCCTTTTGCATCCCCCAAATCTGGAGCTTGCTTGTCTTTCTATTTCCTTTTTCCTTCAGTTCTGCTCTCACAGCAAAGTACACATCAAAACCAAATGGGATCTCATATAAATATTTGGCTACTGCACACATTCCTACACCTTGAGCACTGGAGATGGATGCTGTTACCTTCTCTGCCAGCATTTGGCTTGATGAGTTCAGAATACTTAAGAAACACAACACTGAAACACAAAGGAGCTAGCAACAAGGCCATGTATTTAACTCATGCATGCCATGCCTTTTTAAGTCTCTACATCTGACAAAAAATTAAAAAGATCAGGAAAAGCTAATAACTACCTGTCTGTTATATGACCAAGAAGAGCATCTGCCAGAGCAGGGAGATCATGACAAAGCCTATGAAATCTGTTTTTGGGTTAGAAGTGCTCTTTAGCTACGTTAATTGAGATTTTTATTTTTTGAATCATTCCCTCAGCTAGAGCTCTGCTGTTAGCTCAGGAATTCACTTGACTCCTCCTAGGATATTGGGTCCATCAGTTTATTCTAAACTTGCAGGCAACATTATGTGATCAAGTTGTTACTTTCTCACAAAACTGTATTTCTGACCATATGGGTAAATGTTATTTATGTTGCAATTAATATTGTAAAAATAATAACTATTTGGGTTTGGCTCCATTATGTTAGGCACAATAAAATTTTTTCAAAATATGAGATACATTTCAAAATATGATGCACAGTAGCATCAGCTATTATGGACTTGTAATTTTGGAATGACAAACATTTGCCAAGGTTATATTGGACACCAGCCATTATAAACTGTCAGTTTCTCAATAAATATAGCAATTTTCATACAGCTAAACCTCAAAACTTTTGAATGTCTTTTAATTCTCCCAAGACAAGAAATTAAATAGCCACCGAACAAGATAACAACCAATAATATTCATTGTTTACTGCCAAATCCTTTCATATGCTCCCCCAACCACCATTTTCCTTATCATATAGCAATGCAACATATCTTGCAACTATTTTAAATTTTTACAAAATCAGAATTTTGATAATGCAGAAGTAGCTTTCTACTTAATTTGTTTTCTAGTCCTGAAGCAGGTCATTTTATTAATATGTCCTAAGTTGTTATGTTTTGCCCCTCTCTCACCTGCATTCTTTTTCAGACTTCAGAATGGTATCAGAAGAAGTGAGATTTGAAAATAGTTAAAGAAAAAGCAGACAAGCAAGAAGAGACAGATTTCAGGAAACAAAATAATTTTTAAAACTGATGGGAAGAATACTTAGATACTTAGAAAAGGTTCTTCAAATTGGAAAATCTATTATTTGGGTTCAGGTTTTGGCTATGATTCAGGTTGGGTCATTTTTTATTTTTCCATTGAGCTTGTTTACCTTCCCTCATGTTATTTTTAATATACACAGGCAGAACATACAGTATTATGTACAAAGATCTTCTTTAATATTTTACAGCCTCATTTAGAAAGATGCAGCATACTCGCAGCTTCCCTGTAATCTAATGGGACTTGTGGAAACCTGGTATCTCCAAAAATCAGGCCATTAATTTTGAAAATGTGCATTAATTACTCTCTAGGCTGTAATAGCTCACTTGCTATTACTATAATCTACATTCTTTTGGAAAAGTGTATTTTTCACCTGGTACACCACGCTTGCTCCTAAAGAGCAGTCATATCTTATAATGTAAAAGCTTCTTTATAACTGATCCAATTATTGACCTGTGGCATTGACCTTAATGAAATGTAATATTTCCGAAGGAATGGTACAATCCATTGTGTTAATCTGGTTGACAGGCATACTCTTGAAAGCTTCATGATAACAATAGCTATGGAATTTATTGAAATAATTAACTTGATGAAACTCAAATCTGTGTATTTCCACTAAGCAATGAATTACATGGTTTAAATGTCCATTTTCTAAATTACAGCTAGTCTAGAGTATGCAGCAGCATTTGCAGAATTTGCCAAAACCCACAGCTGTTTTCAAAAACATTCACTGCTGGTAGATTTTCAGATCTTTTTTAAATATTTTTGTTCTAGACTGAGACCCAGCATACAGTGTTTATGTGTTCCAAATACTTGCAGATTAAGGAAAAAACGATTCTAGTCTTAACTGTGGATTGTAACAATAATTACTGTTAGCAAAAAGTTAAAGCCTTCAGGTAAGTACTCCCACTTGGAATCACTTCAGCTAGGATCCTTTGTGCTGAAAGCAATTCCTAGGATAAGTGTTATCTTTTCTATATGTCAATATAAAATCCTTTTTTTAAGTAGTGTCACTCTCAGCCACCACATTTGGTGCAATTTAGTGCTGTTAGATGCTTTCATGTCATGTGGTTATAGCTGGGTAGATTAATAGGAACTTCTATATGGAAATTTCTTTCCTGTTATTGTTCTCCCTGAGCAGTTGATGGCTAAGTTAATTCTCTTTAGTTTTGTCATGCACTAAAGCACACATTGCCAAGCTATGATAAGCTTTACACAGAAAAAAAAAAAAAAGCCCTGGTGTCCATCAAAGTCTTAAACTTGCATTTTAAACTTTGGCCTGACCTGATGTGCCATTCAAAAAGCTTCAAAAGATTATTTTTTTAAGAAAGGTTCAATATGTCCCGAGGCTATCGGTTTTGAGTTAAACTGGGTGAAGTAGAAATATTTTACTCATCAGCTTTGCAGTCACAGAGTTTGCCTCAGCTAGAACAAAACTGCTGAGGCATTTAGAGAAAATTAACCCCCCATCCTGGCAGCCAGATGTGACTGGTTTCTGATGAATGCACATGAGTGGGCTGAAAAACCAAGAGACTGTGAAATTCCTGTCAGGTCCGTACAGCGCAGAATGGGCTATTGACTGCTTTCTCTATTTCCCTCCATCATTCTTCTTGAACGCTGCCATTAATTTCCTCTCCTGCTCTGACTTGGGAATTTAATTTTTTTTCCTGTTGGTCTGGTTTGTTGTTTTTTTTCCCCCTTCCTCCCCACACCCAGCATCTCGCCTGTGCCCCCAGCCCTGACCCGCAGCTGCCGTGTCCGTGGCCATGGGCGTTGGGGCAGTTGGTGGCCGCTGGCCTGGCTGTCCCAGCCGCAGGGGCGATGGAGCGCGGCCGCGCTGGCGGAGTGGTGGAGCCTCTCCAGCGTGGCCTCTCCAGCCAGGCTGGGCTGGCGACGATCCAGGCAGCCTCTCAGGAGAACGCTCAGAAAATATTAGCTGTGCAGGTAGGTGATTGCAGGGAAGTCGGAAAGATCATTCTGATCTAGATTGAAAAGCAAATGATGGGTAGTGTGATGAAGCATTAAAACCATATCCCATCAGAGTTTTATAAATTTTTAACCTCTTTAATAAACTGGAATTGCATGAAGGATGAATTCAGTAAGTTAGCACATATACCATGCATAGATTGGAAAAAGAGGGGGAGATTAGATTTATTTCTCACAAACCTTTGAGAAGTTTATTATAAATACATGGAATATAAATATTTGAAACACAGAGTGGCATTGTTATTGCTGCTCAGCTGTTTTAGAAGATGTTATTGTGTCCTGTTTTGTGAAAATATTATTTCCGTGGTAAACAGAATTGTCATTTTCACTGTATTCATATTTAATATCTTTAGAAGAGGACTGTTTTTAAGAAGTATTGCACTTTCCTAACCCAGTTATACAATAATTTTCCCTTATTTGTAAAAAAGCAACATTGTGGGGATATGAGATTTAAAAATGGTTTCCAACGATGTATGGTTTTTTGTTTTATGTCTTGTTCTCCAGATAAATATATTTATCAGGGGAAATAAGTACTATACAGTATAGTTTGAATGTTCTTGTTATTTTGGTCTTGTGCTATGGTATCTTATTTATATTTCTGTAAAGCCACTCCTTTCAATCTCTTCCCATAGTTAATGGCCATAACCAGATGGCGTTTGTGAAGGGTTTTTAAAAGACTTAAGTGAAATATTTCTTCAGACTCATTCCTTGCAAAAGAAGTTACATTGCTGGTGCAGCTTTAGTGCAGCATATTCTTGCAATCTCTGTTGTCCAATTTTTAACAAATGTTTTTGTATGATTGCAGAAACAATTTTATTACATTTTAATATTATATAATTACACTTCACACTTATTATCCAATGCATTAAATTAAAATCTAACTTGAAGAAATTCTAGAATTCCATTAAGTTGCATCAGCAACATGATTTGTTTTCAGTACCTCACTAAGAGGATTTTTATTTTAAAATTCCAAATTTCCATATTCGTTCTGTGGAATCACATATGTTCTACTATGTATGTTCTACTTACGTAAGAGATTTAGAAAATCCCAATCATATCAAAATCAGAAATTCAATACAAATAGTTAAGATAAAAATATAATCAGATTTTATACTTTAGTAATGGTTTTTAATACTTTTTTAAGGAATTCTATGGAATTTTGGAATGCCAAATGTTGCACTGGCCTCTGTGCCAGTTAAAACACTTTTATTCATTCAAATTCCTCATTTAGCATTTGAAAAACTGGAAAAGCTTCTTTTTGATTTTTGAAGGGGAGAGGATTTCTCAGATGATTTCTGTTCTCTCTCTCTTTTATTCAACTACTCCAGCAGTGAGTAGGAGAACAGAGGTGATCTGTGGGCAGCCCAAAGTCCATGAATAACAACAGAGGTGACATAGAAGCCACAGGTGGCAGATGGTTTCCTCACACACAAATCTTTACATTAATGTTCTGCCGTGTTTTAATAGTTATACTGCAAACCTCATCTGCATTTGAACTCCTCTGCAGACAACCAGTCCTTGTAACAATGGATGAGTGTTGCAGAAAATCTTCACCTCAGCATACATTTCTCCATGCACACTGTCCATGCTGAGAACCCGTGTCAGCAAATGTTGTCACCCTGAATAAGTCAAATAGCTGGAAATGGGCCTCAACTAAGCTTTTAGGTGTAAGACCCAGCACCATTTGGGGGTGTTCAGATCTGAGTAGCTCAAACCTACCAGAGGCAATGTCCGGTCCAAAGTGTGGAAAAAATTCTGTTCCCTACCTGCTTTCATTATCCATTACATAGTTTCCTGATATTCTGATCCTTTTCTGGTATTCTGATATTCCTGCTATCTTTTTATGTGGTTTTACTGCTAATAACTTAAAATTACAATAATGAACAAGGAAAAAATATAAAATTAAAATGGAAGTAATTCAGAGAAGAACAATTATCAAGGCAAGTAGATGAGAGGACTTCCCTTTCAGCAATGTGCTGGTTTTATATTTTGGAGGTCTTGGAAGCTGTTTTATTATATATGGCCTAGTGTCTTTGTAAGTCTGTATTATTGTCAGCTCAATCTATTCTTCTGCCAATTAAGTTCTCTTATTGATGGCATTAATACAGTGGCACCACACACATCCAAAATAAAATTTGACAGTTGTTCTTCTCCCTTCCTTTCCTGTCAGCCAGAAATATCCCGAGTTTGTTGTTCCTAGTGACCCTCTTATATTAAAGGACAAGCATGAGCACGTGTTGCACTGAGAAGTGGGTGGCAAAGTGTTGATTCCTGCTCATCAGAGCTTCTGTCCCAGCTTTTCCTTGACCAGAGCAAGACGGAGCAGGTGAATGACAGAGGAAGAGTGCATTAGGAGAGGCAGTAGATACAGTACATTGGCTGCCTAAGTGTTTTCTAATATTTTACAGAAGCCGTGACCTGGGTGAGATCCAAAAAGAGACTTAAAAGTAGATAATGGAGGAGGTTTCGGCCTTTTCACCAGGTGCTTTTTAACTACCAACACCCTCTAGTTATACACAGCAGCAGTTTTGGGAGAATTGTGATGTGAAAATAAAGAGCTGCCTTAGAAAGGAAGACAGATTTGACTAGAGGTTTCATCATTTCTTGTCAACTTGTACTGCTAAGTGACATGAAAATATTTTTTTTTAAAAAAAACCCAAATGTGATTTTAATTTATTTCAATCAAATTTTTAAATGCGTATTTCCTGGGTTTTGTCATGATCTTTGTAGCCATTTTGCTCTTTCAATATTTCATATTTGCATTGGAAAGAGGAATAATTAACTGATTACTTGGTGTCTGTATGTTTTCTGAATGCACTTCTGGCAGAAAATACAATTTTAAAATTGAATATTTCAATTGTGACCTTAAAAAAAAGGATAAGGTATTCTTCCATATTAATAGCAAAGATTAAATATGTTTGCAATCAAATCAATTGCTAGAACAGAGATCAATGACTGAAATGATTTATGCTTCCAATTTTGGTTCTTCATCTATTTTTTTTTTTTAGAGCAAAGCACAGCGTTTTTTCTTGAGCAACACTATTTAGACTTGTGATATTCTTCCTTTTTTCAAAATTTCTTAATTATTTAAATTTTTTTTTTACTGCATCATTTCCAAGCAGTAGCAGAATTTGAGAGATTACAATCCAGAAATATTTTTTTATTTGAAACGTTGCATTAGAAGCGCCTTAGAAGTGCATGAACAGTGCTCTGCTCTTTTTATTCTGGGAAGTTTACCTCCATAAACAACAGCTCAGAAAAGAGACTTCATTTTTATTGTGGTAGTCAAAGAAAGTTCTATGCACTCCATCACAGGTGTGCTTTTCAGGTGTTTTACCATCACTGCCAGCACAGTCCATATTGTATGGTTTGCTGGAGGATTTCAGCCTTCAAAAATCCTTCAGCAATTATTAAATAAATCTTTGTTACAGCAGAAAATAATAGAAGTAATCCCTTCAATTTATAAAAAAACTGAAAAAAATGTAAAACCTTTTGTACCTAGTGTACAGGCAAGGTATTTGTTATGTTAATTACTTTTGCTTTTCCAATAATGTTTTGGAGTTTCAATAACTTGGCTCTTGAATAAGTTCAATTAGCTATCTAATTGCAAAAATTATATATGATGGCAGATGTAGCTTTAGTTGGGACTGTGCCTGAGCTTTAATCCTGGCAGTCTTCAATTTAGATCCTTTTCGATGATTTATCTTGACTATAGTTATATCAGAATAATTTTGGGAGTCAAAGGGCTACAGGAAAAGATGATATCACTGCTATCCTCATTGTATCTTTAAAGGATTTCATACATACCTTTTCTGATGGTGTCATGACAAAGGTACCTTTTTATTAAATGCAAGATTATTGGTTTCATTTTTAATGGATCAGCACCTTTGATAACCATTCACACCAGCACAAAATGATACAAAAATAGCTGGTAGCATTTTTGCCCATTTTCATCGGGGGGACATAGCTACATAAGGCACCAAGGAATAAGGCATCAACCCAAAGTCTGTTGCTCTAATTGCACATTGCTGTGGTTATTTATACATTTTCTTCAGATTTACTCAAGTTGCTTGATTAGCCTTTAATCTTTAAAACTTTTTGGCAAAGCTATTGTTGTTCAAAATAATTCCACTGCACTGAATTACACCAGTTTAGACCAGAAAAGAGAGGTCTGTTTTCTTTGTCTTTATTTGAGCAATTTTGCAGAGGCCACCAGAGAAAGGAATGACTCTTCTTTACTAAGGCTTTGAACTTTTGGTGAATCTGCCACAGGCACCTTGGTGGATACTAATTCTTAATTGAGGAAATATTTTACTGACTGTGCGGAGCAGTGTCTTTCATGCCACCCTGTTCTCCCTCCTTACAAGAAATTCAGTGCAATTCCACTAAGGCCAGGAACAACTGGAACCCTGTGTGTTACAAGCAGCTTTACCCTTTTGCTCTCTGGAAACCACACATTCCGAACTTGTTTCTTAGGCTGTCAGGTGGTAGCCAGTTTGAGCACATCTTTTGTTCTCTAACTTATTAACACAGGTGTGTTATGGTGTCCCCCAGGGCTGATGCTCTTCAAAATCTGTATGCCTTCTCTTTTATTTTTCTCTGTTATGGGTTGAGTTATCACCATTTATGCTGATTGCACTCAGTTGTGTCTTTTTTGCCTGCTGATTTCACTTTAGCAGTCTTGCTGTTTCTGTCTTGTCTTGGAGACATATGGGGTTGGATGACAGATAATATTTCTTAAGGGGACATGGCTGCACACCTTTTAATTAGTTCAAATGTTTAGTCACATTTATTCAGAGTAACTATTTCAATTGTTGAAGTTACATTTTTTCTGGGTTTATTATTCATTTATAAAATATTTATTTTGTACAGTGTAGAGGAATTGAGACAAGCTATTTTTGCTTTTGCTCATGGGGTAATGGTTATGAGTTGAAAAATTATTAACATTAGTTAATCATGTTCTAAAGAAACATGGAAGTCAGCATCCAGTGCACAGTTCCTAAAAATACAGAGTCTTTCCTCTCAAATACTTATGAATTTTGTATAATAACATCTGGAATTCTTCAAAATATGGTCTCACATTTTGTTTAATTCCTGAATGCAATTATTTCCTCTAGATTTTTCTGTACCGAGTTTATGACCCTGACAAGCATTCACCAAAATCTTTGAATCTGCACATCGTGTAGGTTCACAGGCAAATACAGCTGCCGTGGCATGGACACTAAAAGTTCACGACCATTTATTTTGTTGCTGCATGATGAAAGTGACCTTTCCAGTGAGAGTCTCAAAATAAGCCAAACTCACAGAAGAAATTAGAACTTCCTTGATTTCTTTGCCTTATTTTCACGGTTTGTGATTTTATTTATCACATGGCAAAACTCCAATATCTTTATTCTGACATAATTTCCTTTACCATTTTTTAAGTGAAGTGTACATACAATTTGGCACAACTCAGCCGCATTTAGGTTTTTACGCCACTTATGCCTTAATGCACCAAGCTTCTTAAGCTTCACATAAACCCTTTGTTTTTCAAAGCTTCATACCCAAAGGCTTATATAACCACAAACTTTTCCTGGCATGCATAGAAACACCCAACTGTTTCAATTCTTCTATGGCTTCACTTAAAAGTTTCACTACATGAAGTCAATACAGTATGAATCAAAGAGTTCAGAAATGCGGTTGCCACTTAAAAGCTCTACTGCAGAGTAGAAGATAAACACAAACAATTCTCCTGGTTACCTGTCAGTGATGGAGGCTAGGAAAAGGTCTCTACAAAGAAACAAATTAATTTTATGTTTTTAAGATTAACCCAATCAGTTTTGTTGTCGTGATGAATCACTTAGTTTATTTGCAGATGTACATTTTCGGTATAAAACATTTGTGTACTGAAGTATTTTGCGTACTAAAAATTGTGGCCTAGCAGAAAATGGAAGAATGACAGCTAATCTAAGAGATTTATTTTAAAATTTCTTTTCAAAGAATACCTAAGAATTACATTTTTTCACTATTCACCACCACTTACTGGACGTGTACACACAGAAATGTCTTAAAAATTTAAAACATGCAGACTAATAGAAATGAATAGATTTTTTCATTAGTGAAACATAAAGAATTAAGAGTTTATTAAAAGTAACTAGATATCTGACTTTAAAGGATGATGAAATTACTAGACAAACTTCCTTTTTTTCCATCAAAGTTTATTCTCCCACTAAAGAGATTTATAATCCAGGAATTCTGTCTATGAATGATTGTTCTTTCCTCCTATAGGCCTGGTAACTCACGTTTGTGAGCCAAACACTCAAAACTCCAGTCAAATCAGAGGAACTGGCAGGCATATGATCTCTACTTCTCTTACTGTCAGCAGGGCAGCTCAAACCACTAGGTCTTAAAAGACAAAAAGAGAGGAACCACACGACTTCCAGATTCTTAAAAATTGATCCCGAGTTGTGTCACTGCTACCACAGTCTTTAAGCCTCAGATTATTCTCTGTACTGCCTGACTCAGAGGCTCAGAGTTTAAAACTTGATGGACTAAAAATGTGCTAAAAGATAATGAATTGAGAAGTTTTCAAGAGAATGTTAAAGTTGTCTTGCTTGATGCCTTTTCCAGAATTTGAAGACAGCTGGATTTCTATTTCTTGAAGTAGCATAAGTTTTACTTTTCCTACATAAGTAACTAAATTCTGTGTTTAAATGTTTACACAAAATACTCTGAATTAATTTTATGTAAATAATTGTAATCCTAATATTTCTAAGCTGAGTACTGAGTTTTTGTGGTTTTAATAATCTTATTGCAGAATCCTTTTTTAACACTCAAATCTCCAAGAATATAAGCCATTATATTGACTCTTACGTTGATCATCAGCAGAGTTAGTGACAATAAACTTATCTGCCACTTTAACTAATGGAGTAAATAACAACTGTAGTAGACTGCTGTCTATCTCCTATTCATTAATTTACTGCTCAACCTTTTTGTCTAATCGAAGTCCCTCTAGCTTATTGCATCTGCTTTTCCCAGCCTAGTGTCTGTGCTGCATCTCATCCCAGACAATTGTCAGACCTCTTTACTGCACCTGACTCATTCCCAGACTGTTGGCCCTGCCATTTCTGCTCTCCCTTCATGCTCTGTTTCCAGACTGAGTCTCTGGCACTCCCTGATTTCCATTTTCTTCTGTTCCCTTGCTGCCTCCATCTTTTTTTCCCTACCAATGGTCTCCTTCTTCCACCTCTCAGCCTCTGAGATCTGACAATTCCAGACTTTACCCTGATCTGACAGACCACTGATGGCTTTCCTTCTCTGCAGCTCAATTTTATAGCCTCATAAGCCTTTTCCAAATCTAGCTGTTGCTCCATTTCGGCTCTTTCTCTGTCACATTCAAATCAAGGTATTTCCTCCTCCTCCAGCACCTATGGGGAAAATGAGAGCACAGGCAGGACTCCTCTGCTCTAAAGCCCCTAGCCCCAGCTCAAACCACAGCAGTCCTGAGATGTTACTGCAGGAGAAGCATTACCAATCACCAGGATCACGTTTGTAAAAATGTGGTTTTCAGAGCTACTGAGCTCAAGCTCACATCCAGTAATTGTGGGAAAACTGTGTTTTCAGAGCTCAATGCCTAAGTTTTTGATATGTTGTAATAAAAAAGAAAAAGGAAGACATTAGAATAGATATTACAAAAGCAAATGCTTGACGACTTCCACTATACACAATGCTCTCAGCCCTACCTATAGTTCAGGGGGAATCCTTCCTATTAAAGGAAAATCAGTTGGAGTGATTTAAAGACCAGTGTTTCAAAATCCAGAAATAATTAATTCAAGCTCTCCCTAGCAAACTGTATAGGTATCCTTGAACCTCTGTGCAGAGCTTAAGTGTCTTAGTTTGAGTAGGTGTATTATGACCATCTGGGACAATATGGGAAAGCAGAGACACAATCAAAATATCTCAAAGCATTTTATTAGAATTCAGTGAAAAGTTTAAAGCTAAATTATAGACAACACTGGGGTTTATGATGATGATGATTCTGTAGGTCGTGAATCTCTCTTTTGAGACCTTGGTCAGATATGACAACCTCTCAAAGATCAATTATTTGAATCACAAAATTCTGTACTCAAGTAAAACTGCAATGGTTTCACATGTACTTGCTCTAAGACACCAGTGGTTGTTTTGATTGACAAGAAAATACAACAGTGATCCGACAAGTAAGATGGTTATTCAGTTGGTAAGAAAATGAAGGAACACTTCATTGTTTTGCTCCTCCAGCAACTGACAGAAATTTTCAGTGTATAATTAAGAAAAGTTAAATAAAGCCCATTTTTAGGAAGACGAGATTAAGAGCAGGATTTATGAAGTTATTCTGTTGCCAAATGAGCAAATGCTTAGCTCTGATTTTATAAGTAAAAACTACAGAATTTAATTTCTTTATCCAGTACAGTGAGTAAAGGCTCAGAGAAATGACATTTTAAACTAATGATTCTACCTTACAACATCATTTTGGGTTATTTGAAGTTTAGTAACCTCCTTCTACCCATTTTAAACATATATCAAAACACAGGTTTAATGATAAACTGTTTACATGTTGAAAGCTCCTTCTTGGCAGCTCTCCTGTTTTTGTCATCACCTGAATTAATTATGGTAGCTCAGAACATCTCTAGCAAACATGATAATATATCATATATTATAAACTCATCTACTGAACTCTTAACTATGGTTGCAAAGTAGATTATTTTGTTTAAAGACAGCAGTTTAAAAATTTAGACATTTAATTTAATTATCATCTCCCAGAAGTATAAGAAGAAATCAGAATCCTAGTGTGAATAGCATTATACTTGCATAAGAAAACTTACAGAAGCATTTTTGCCTCGAACTCAATAATTTTGCTTATAATCACTAACTATGTTTTTGTTTTACAGAACCAGTATGATTTGGAAAAAGAATAAAATTGCTTTTAAAGTGCAAAAATAATTATGAACCACTTGAAATGTAATGTCTGTATTTTATTTCTCATCAGAATTCATTAGTGTGTAACATCAATAATTTAGCCCATCATTTGCCAACACTGACTTGGCTCAGTAGTTCAATCATGTAACCCTGTAAACTCACTTTCCATTAAAATGAATGTTGCTGACAAAGGATAACTAAAGAGATACTTCATTTATTAGCTAAAGAGATACTTCATTTATCAACATTTTTAAATTAGAAGTTTGGGACCACAGACACTTAGCTGGATAAATTATTCAAAGGGATCTTTGCATTAGGCCTAAAGATGTTTATAGAATCAAATACAATGTTATCCAGAATTATAACAGCCTTTCATTTGCGTAACATGTAATTCACAATATAATATTCCAGAAACCAACAGAGCCACCTGCAGAGAATCAAATGACCTACCGGTATGAAATAATGTCTGTCATGTGCAAAATTATCAAATGTGTATTATCCCATCTTTTGATTGACTCAATCAAGCATTTCACACAGAAAATTCTTTACAAGAAACTTCTTGCAACAGGCAATATAATCTTCCCAAGTTACATTTGAGGAATTAAATGTTTTACATTATTTTACTATGAACACCTTTCTTTAAATCCAGTAGCTATCTTCTCCAAATGTATCCTTTATAAATCAGGGTTCAGATGTGATCCCTCAGCTTGTTGCTTCTCTGGCCTTTTTCCTTGCCACCTATTCTTTCTTACCAGAATACTGGGTTCATTTTCTAAACATCAGTCCTTTCTTTTTTTTTGTTTTTTGCTATCATAATCCAACTTGAACATAAACAGTTCTTTCTGTATCTTTTTTTATTGAATAGGTACCTGTAGCACAAGAGGACAAATTTATGAATTAAATAAAACCCTTTCATGGGTTATGTCTTTTGCTTATGCCTGGGAAGATAGATCTGGAAACCAAATCCTTCCTAAGGATAAATCAGTAAACATCTGTCACAGGATCAACATAACATGACTGTCATCTGACTGTGTACTCTGGAGGGCTGCTGCTAGCACTGCAGAAGCAACCAATTAAGGACAGAAGCAGAAAGCAAATAAAAATTTTACAATATCAGTTTGGTGCAAGCCACCACATTGCCATTCAATTTCCCTTACTCGTTTCTATCTACCTAAATTAAATGTATATGATTTCTCTATAAAGTGTTCCCATCCTTATTCTTTTCTCAAACTTTGTCCTGGAGAGGCAAGAAATTCTCCTCCTTTGAGTGATGTTCCAAGTAAATTTTGTCACAGTCTTTGTGCTCACAGGCTTTTATAAACACATTTTTGTCATACTCCAGCCTGAGGAGTGAGAGATCAAATTTAGGTCCTCACTTTCAAGTGTTGTCTTAAGAAGTGTTATTTTCCAAAATGAATGGGATACTCTTCTGAGCCCAAGAACTGTGGGAACTGAGCATGTATGCAATAGCAGAACAGAGATTTGGTTTTGAAACAAATTAAAAGTTGCTATTATCAGCTGATTCAGGGGTCTGAGGAGCTTTGTACAAGAAAACCGTGTTGAAATTGTTCTCTCTTTTGTGAGGTGAGAGTGGGTTGAAAGGACTACAAGTTAGAGAACTACTCAGTTGTCAAGGATAACTCTGAAGAAAATGAAAACAGAAGCATTTCTCTTCTAGTAGTGCTGTATTTCTCATTGTTATAATATGCAGTATTGCCACAAGGATTCACAGTCTGCATAGTATCACCACTTAGCATCAGTTTTGCCACATCTACTGGCACTAGAGCAGTAATTCGAGAGCTGAAGACTCAGGAAAAGTTTGTTCCTTGCATTTAACTTCTCCAAAACTGTGCTGAGTCACTGAGTTTCATGAGTCGCGTTAACGTGGCATTTTTGTCACAGCTATTGTGGTTCCCTCTGAAGAAACCCCTGCAGTTTTCTGTCCCTCCTGTATGATGGAGCAAGTGCCATCTCGGACACTAATGTCCTTGGGGACATGATGGACAGAGCAAGCCACTCCAAGCCTTTCCCCTTCCTGTGACACTGCTTAGCCTTGAGTAGTACAAGCTGTCTTTATGGCTGCTCAGTCCTACAGAGAGAATTTAACATCTATTTTCAGAGACTATGAATGAATTTGTTTCTAGGTTAATGCAAAGCTTTCCTTTCTTGAGTTTCCACGTGCACTGCAGGGACAACAGCAGAAATATCTGACACTGTGGGAACTCAGAAGCACGACCTTTTTGTTACAGGGAGGTCTTCTGAAATTTAGGAATACTAAGCATGGGCAATCCTGGCAAAAAATATCTTCAGTCTGATCTCGTCTGTCTGTTCTGGGATAGGAAAATGTTAGGAAGAAATATTGCATGTGTTTCTCCTCTTTTCTATGTACTCTCATCACAAGTGTTCCTGGGTGGGTTAGATGGACCACTGGCTTGACTCCACATTGCAGTGTGCATGTGATGCTGTTATGATTGCTGATTTCTTAGGCAATATATACACTTTCCAATTCTATATTCACATTTTATTTCTCTTTATGATTATTTCTGTGGGGGTTTTGTGTACTTTTCTGGTTATCTTCTTGATTTACTGTATCTTCCCATATTTCAGTTATTCTGCATCTGCATCAAAAGATGGTTTGCAGTAGTTAATCCTCTTTCCCCTCAGGCAGCACATTAAATTATTTACTTCTAAGGCAGTCTTTTCTAGGTAACTTTAAACTGTAGAACATGAGAGAACAAGTTCGCATCACTAAATGGGAATCATAACTGCATCTGTAACACATCTAGGGAGAAGCTGATTCTCCAGGAGTACATTTCACAATACTTGCAAGTTACAATACTCATCAAAGAATAATATTTTGCACATCTAAACTAAAATGTTTGAGGATAAGTCCTAGGCAAATTTGAAATTCAAGTGCTCTTTGGGCCGTTACTGTATGACTATGGGCATGATGTTTTAAGAAAGGAATTTACATAGCTGAAGCTCATTCCTTGTTCTCTTCCTTTTTTCCCCCTCCAGCAAATGAGTCCTTCTAGGTCTCCAAAAAGGAGTATTGTTATAAAATTAATTTCATAAGTAAAAGAATCAAGTTACTCACCTGTTTTGAAGTTTGACAATCTGGCTCAAATATCCCCATGTCATACGTTGCTATTCCTGCAAGATGTTAGGTAGAGAAGCTGACAAATGAAAAGTCAATAAGCAATACTAGGGACTTGGAGCCCGATTTTCACAGTTTACTTGTTTTAAATCCATTAGTTTCATTACGAGTACACCTAATTTATGTCTGTGTGAAAATCAAGCAGTAAGATTGCCTTTTATTTTTAGTCTTTATTTCTTATGATTTGAGAGCTATTAGCATATCATACTGTCAAACTAATGGAGCAAATTGAAGATAAGTGACCATATTTAATGTCATTGTATATTTAAAACAAATGTTTTTCAGTTTCTAAATTTAAATTTTATTTTTCATTGAAACACTAATAAAGCATAGGACTGTCATAAACTTAATTTACTTAGTACATTGTAAAATGTAGCCCATCTTCCTTCCTAACAATTTGAACTTCTTTAGGAAAAGAATTGGAAATTTTTCCATAACCCAGGGCTTCATGAACACTTGATTGAAATGGCAACTAGAATAAAATCAAGCACTTCCTCAGTAACAGCTATGCTGAAAATCAAATGACTCCCACTGAAGTCTACAGTTTAATTTGAAAATTCATTATAATGGCTGTAATCCATTTATTTAAATAATTAATGGAAATGAGATTAGAGGTAAAATGTGCAGGTTGTTGTTGTTGTGGGGGTTTTTGGTTGTATGGTTTGGGTTTTTTTATCTCAGGAGTGACAGAACATATCCGCTCTCAGTTTTCAGTTAATGGGAATTCACATGCATGCTAAAACTTGGTCCTACACACACATATCAGTATCATTCTTCCAATGGACCACGATGTGGCGGGTTGGCCCCCAGGTTGCCTCCGTCCCCCAGGCCGAGGACACCTCCTCGGGAGGAGGAGAACTGCCGGGGCGGGCCTCTGGGGAATGAGTCTCTGGGTCCGTCCCTGAATTGTAGGGAAAGGCGTACCCAGGGCTCTGACTCCGCCCTCTCTTCCAGCAAGTTCTGTTCTGTTATGTATATTATTGGTTACTTTGAATTGTACTCCACCCTTGTTTGTAGTTATTGGTTCTGTATGCTTATCCCCACCCTTTCCCTCTTTCCTTATTGGTTAACCTACCCCCTTTATAAGCCGATGAGAGAAGTTCTGTAAGGGCTGTTGCTCTCCTCCCTCTCCCCCTCCCGAACACCTCCACCCTAAACCCCTTACCCTTAATAAATGGGAGATAGGAGGGGAAATCCCTCCCGCTAGCCCTTTGCCTCGTCTGCCTCTAACTTTTACGCCTACTGCACCACGACATAAAATTTTCCTTTAAGACAATGTAGTCTTAAATGCTTTATTAAATCTATTTTGAAATTGTCAGTGTCATTAATAAGCTATCATTTGGTGATTAGTTTTCCTACCTGTAAACTTTAGTTATTAAAAATTACATTCAGCTAAATTTACAATATAGGTTAATATTACTACATTTTACTACCAAATACCCGTTCCAAATAAAATGTACGGGTACTCCAGACCAGATTGCACTACTGGTGGTTGTTTTAGTTATTAAAAAACCGCAAACAACAGAATTGTCGAACTACACTCTATTCTAGAGCACTTTTCAAAAGCAGAGCACCAAGAAAAGTGGAACTGATTCCAACACTAGCTTCTTTACTCAGTGTAAAACAAAAAAAATCTTGGAAAATCAAATCAGTAAATCAATGAAATAATCTTGCTATTCTCTCTTCCTTTTCTCAGGAGTTTCATCCATTTACATATTTCACCCCAAATCTCATGACTCCTGCATTTGGCTACAGCACCATATAACACTTGCGCCTCTCTCAGGGATAGTGTCCCAGTGTATTTAATTCCAATTAATATTTAGGTGTCTCTCTACACTTCCACATATATACAGCACATTGTCCCATTTTTATACCCTTGAGAGCATCTCTCTAGTGGGCTGCACTGCTGCACCTCATGCCCAGATTACTCCATATACACTGAATGAGAAACACACACAAAGAGCTATTAATTCTGTATTATCTATGAAGAAGGCGCCCCGAAAAGCTCATGCTTGTGCTAGTTGGTCTCAGGATCAGGAAAAGTTCCTTGGCCCTGGTTTGTTTATCAAGGATAATGTAGCTGATGTTTGCCAAAACACCTTTTTTAGACTTTGTATTGTCACAGGCAAGGGAACAAAATAAGCCTTTGGTGTGTCCACAAGAGTCTCAATATGTGGATGATACATACTGTGATTTTCTCCCTCCGAATTTTAATTCTTGCTGAGTGCCAGTTGCCCCTTTGGAAAATGAATGTGAGGAACCAGCGTAGGGATTATTCTGGGGAAAAACAAGATATGATGAAGGAAGGAATCAAATAAGCCCTTGCAGAGCCACTTTCTAGTGCATAACATACCTTCTATGAGGCTATTGCCAGGCTTTTTTCAGTGGTTGCAGTTCTTGTGTCAGACATCCTTACATTATAAAATATATCTTTAAATGCCTGTAAAATCTGTTAATAGCTGGGTGTCTTTCCCAATTATATATTTATTTTTTTGTTATCAACCACCTAAGAGTCAGCGCAGGAGGCTCTCATTTGAACATCTGCTTGCTTTGTCTGTGTAACAACCTGGTCATCTTTGGGTGCTCAAGAGAGATTATCTCAAGAAGAGTGGTAGATATATCCTACTCATGCTGATGTTTAGCCTCAGCAGAGGACACCAGCTGCTACAATCTGTGCTTATTGCATGGTCTTTCTACATACAGCCAGGTTCTAGAGAGGAACAGAACAGAAATGTACATGTATTTAGCATTTCATGTTGACTGATTTG
>VZRL01007097.1:258905-314559 GCA_013397895.1 Origma solitaria
TGGCATTTCTTATGACGGTTATAACAGGGTTTTGATAATCAATTTATAAATGCAAGAAAGCTCATTGTAATTTTGATAAAATGTCCAGTCTGTAGTGGTAAAGACCAAACAAAATGGACACAGCTTAACCCCAAAGGTTAATTTTAAATATGAACAAGATTGTCTGAGTTCTCCATGGGTTTCTGAGAAGCTTATGGCAGAATTTTAGATGGAGCAATCTTTTGGCTGAAATTACCAAGATGATAGATATCCTCAGATAATGATTATTAATTTAAATGAGTCTAGATCAGACCCCTTAGTGAACTTTAGGAAATACAGTAAGCTCCCTTCATTTCACTGATTGATAATTTTTTAGGAAAGGACATAGTTATCAAAGGACGGAAGTATTACTTAGCAGTTTGACCCTCTGTTGCAGTCATTTGGATCTAAACTGCATTTTATGGGGATTTTTAGCAGGGAAGACAAGAAGGTAAGAGAGGAACCAGTGTGATTTATAGAAAATAAAACAGGTTCACCCATTTCCTAGTTACGGTCATTAACAGAGGTATAATTGTGCGTAATCATTGGTCCCATTCCTGGTGTACATTGCTAGAGGCTAACTAAACTTCACATCTGCATAGAAATTTAGATGCAAATATGAATTGTGTTCTCTGGTATGACTAGTGTAAAGTAAAGAAAGTGTATTTCTATTGTATATTTAAGGTTGAGAAACCTATTTTGTGAACAGCATGCTATCAGCAAAGACTTCACAGTTATTAAGTAACTGTAAAAGGACATGGTCAGGTCAATGATGGGTAAGGAAAAAGGCATATATAAAGAGCACAGCAGTGTTGGGATATTGATAGGCACTTGTGGTTGTCCCCATCTGGGAAAACTGCAGTAATTCTCTCTGTGTATCATGATTTCTGTGTTTTAAAACAAAACGGAAAGGGTTGGGAAGGGAGGGAAAAAGGATCCGAATGCCAAGCAGTAATTTGAGGATGAAGAATACAAAAAAGTTAGAGCAAAATGGATGGTTTAATTTCTCATCATTATTCTACGGAAGAATTAAATTTGCAAGGTCATGTTGCAGTTTATTCAGTCAGATGCATATCAGTGAAGGAAACTGGATTCAGATGAGCTCCCATCCGAGAGACATTTAAAGAAGTAGGTTCCCTAAATACATGTACAAAACATCATTGTCTAGACTCACGTTGCAAATGAAATAAAACCTTGCATTTCTGGAGTTAAAGGACCTTATTTTAGGCCCGTAACACAAAATCTGACCTGAGCTCTCAGATCCGCCTTCCCAGATTCACTTAATGAGATTACGCTGTATTTCGTTTGCTATGATTTCCATGTACTTTATTCACTTGTTTCTGTTGGAAATTCTCCACCAATACATGTAATAGAAGAAGTTTGCTTTATAAAATTTCCATGGCTCACTAATCCATAGTCATGGTAGAGCAAACACAAAAATTACTGGTTACCAGTAACCAGGCATATGCATCTACTGAACATATTAGATAAGGACTTTCTTTAATTCCTTTATTTAAAACATAGCTGTATTTCAGGTGTGCTTGCAACTGAATGTGGGAAGGAAAGTTCAGAACACGGAATAAACAAATGAAGGAGAGTGGAATTACTGTAGAAGAGTGCTTCTAGGAAAATTTCTGAAAAATCTGTACTGTTAATTTTTTCAGGTGATAATAAATTTTCCCTATTAGCCTTCATATTTTTATTTTACTAGTTTTCTTGACCTCTTCACTTCATGGCAGAGAAAGCTATCATTTTAGATACCTTGAACAGGTTTAGAAATGTCTGTCAGATGGTTTTGATTGAATTTGTTGTTAACAGCTCACAGCCTTAGCTTTAGGAATCCAACTGAGATATGTAAAAGTGATATCTCAGAATTTTTCTTTTAGCTAAATATGCCCAGTTTGCAAAGTCCTAAATGATTCAGTTATTTTTTTTAATTTTCCCCCAAACTTATGTAGAACTGCTGGTATAAGTGCAGCCTGGACACAAGCAATGCATATACAACACCCAGATTTTTATCTTCTTTCAAAACCAAATTCATATTAGTCTCTGAATGGAAAGCAGAATACGTGTAACATTGAAATGTTAAGTAGGAGGGGAAATATCCATCGGCTTTATTACTCTGTAACAGCTCCTAATATGCCCTTGTATGGGTGAAACAACACAGAACTTTGGCCTAGTTCATGGAAAATAATATACAAATAGACATGGCAGGAAAAATGTGATTACTTCTGTAAGAGGACAGAAAAGGTCCCACATTTTGTTACCTGATATACCTGCAATGTAAATGTTCATAACCCTCAGTACTGATTTTTTGGGAGGTATCTGGGAAAGAAATGTAGTCTCAAGCATGAGCTTTCCCATTCTGTAAGCTTCAGGATATTAAATTTTTCTTTAGAATAAATAAAATTCTACCATCTCCCCTACATAAAAGTCTCCCCCACAAATCTGTGTCATTACATCACTGTACAGAAATAGTTTGCTGCTTCTGGAAAGGCTGTCTGATTCAATAAATAATTTGAAATATTCACAACATCCAGCTTTGCAAATCTCATGCTGCTTTGTCAAACCATGATACAGGAGTTCCTCTCCCTTTCGTTTAAACCCACCTCTTAAATCCCATGTGCCTTAATTTTGAGGATTCTTTGTGGCTCAGCTGGTCCATATGTGCACCGTATTTCATGTACTGCATGTCTGCACACTGATCTCTTTAGGACAGCGCCTCAGTCCTTCACCATTGGTCACCTATTGTACATTGTAGCACATGTAAAGGACATATTGTGAATAAAAAATGTAAGAAGCATACTGGACAAGATTAAGCCATAAACCATTGAATTCTGAGCATTGGGGAAATACTTATCACCCTAAAAGAGGAGCAAAAAGTCTTTTTGTCTGTGAGGAAAGGCTGTCTGACAGCAGTATCCCAGCTTGAAAAGGTTCAGGGCTTTGCCTTGTCAAGGTCAGACAAACACTTAGCAAATAGCTTTGAAAAATAACCAGTTGAAACAGAATGATTGCACTTCCTTAGACACCACGTGTGTTGTGAAATTTAGCTTGCAGATGATGAGAAGTCAATTCTATAGGACTACTTGGTGTAAAAATTTTAATCCTAAAAATGCTATATACATTTAGTCTTGTATATACAGCAATCTGGTTTTCCATTTCTTTTAAAGAAAAATGAAAACATTGAAGTGGGTTTATAACAGCTTCTTTAATTTTTTTTTTTTTATTTTAAATTATGCTTATTCACCCATACATTCTCTCTCGGAGTATTCATTTAGAAGGAAGATTTTGCAATAGTCACATTTAATTTATCAGGGTGCAATAATTTGTGTTTCCCAATCATCTTGCAGACTTTGGTTCATTATACTATTGTTTCACATGAGTAAGTTAGCAAAGTTTGGATTGATTGACTCTAATTAACTAAAACTGGTTCCAGGCTGTGCATCTATTGTCATGGTAGCTAGCCACAAAGCCCCAAACTGTTCGGTAATGGCAATATAACGTACTATCGATATGAAAACTCCGGCAAATGTTTAATGTTGGGCTTGTCAGCAAATGAAAATAGCAATAGCGGAGGAGGGAGAAAAGGGACATTAGGACAAGCGTGTCTCAGAAGGCTTGGAGAAAATGCAGCCTTTCAGAGCTGCTGGTGCTCTGATCTTTTCACTTATTGTCACATCGGCCTCCAACGTGGAAAGAAATGTGAGCCAAGCTTGCGCACTGGTCTGTAAATGATAACTCCACATGGTTTTTTAGTTAAAAACCTTCAAAATGAACCCAAAACTCTAGACTGAAATAAGTCTTCTTTAATAATATATGTGGACTTCTCCCTTTGATTTTTAGTATGCAAACATATTTTTCCTCGTTTTTGTTAGTCCACTTGCATGGTCTGAATCTGAATTTGGTGCTTATTACCACCAAAGAGAATGTAACCAACATTAAATTAATCCCCTTACACACGACATGGTTACATCAAAAGCTTAGGGTACTAAATAAACATTCCTTTCTTTGCTTCATCTTAAGAATCCTTCTGAAATTTTGCAAAATTAATGAGAACCTCAAAGGACGAGCTGCCTCCTGGCAGAGGTCTACGACACCTCGGCATGTCCAGAATGTGCAAGTCTGAAGATATAAAAGCTTTATTCCATCTTTATAACATAGGCTGTCTGCTCTCCAGGGATGCCTCACCTAAAATATCGACCTCTGTATATCACTACATGGAAAATTATGCTTAGGAGAACAGTCTTGAAGAGACAGTGTCAAACACAGAAGCTTGGGAATTCCAGGACTGCTTTCCTTTGCCTGATCCACCTGAGTAACTGCATTGCTGCAGCCTTCAATGTTTTGCTTGGGAGTTATTTCTGAGAGGAGACCCGTGGCAGTCAGTGTTTACTACTCCCAAGGAGCAATTCCTTACTGTGATATTAAGTCCTTACTGTGCAACATGAGCCTGTCTTCCCTGTTTTCAAAGCATGTGATTCAAACTACGATTCAAGAACAGACAAGCCATTCATTTCTCATTTTTCTATGTCCTATAACTGCAGGATGTGTCATAACCTGTCTCTTTATCATGGGGAGTTCAATCTCCCTTTCACAGACATTCCTTGTCCCAGCCTTGGCTTCCCTCTGGTAACTGGGGGCTGTTCAGGAGGGTCACCCTGCCAGGTGCCAACCCAGAGCCCCATCCCCTCTGTTCTGAGGCTGAGCCCCCTGAATGGCCTGGCTGCCTCTTGTCTCCTGTCCTTCCCCAGGCAAATATCTTCTGCTTTCCCATTTGCCAAAAGAAGAACTTGGTTTTTATGGAATGACTGATTTTATCCTTTAACACAGTCAGTCACCAGGGTGAGAGGCACCTCCAACTTTTCCAAAGTGGCACAACCCACCACAGGCTGTTTCCAAGAAGCTCTTTGGGGTTTCATTTCTTCCCCAGCCCAGACTGAAGGATTGAGACTAAGGCTCACAGGCAGAAGTCGCGGGGGGCCTTTTGGTCCCGTCAGGTGTATGCACACAGCTCCAATCAGCTCTGGCACAATTTACATCCCTGGGAGTGATGGAATTGCATCCTGGAGCCTGGTGCCGCCCCACTCTGACTCACTGTGAGCCTCCAGGCAAGACGTTTAACACCAGGCTGTGATACCTCTCATTGCACTACACATTACACCAAAAAGGGTCTCGAGGAAGTCAATGGAGCTACTTGTGGAGCGCTTGTACTTAGTAAGTGTGTCACAATCTGGCCTTCGCTTAAGTTTCCCCTTTTATAGGAAATTACAGACTCATTTCCAAGGTTGTGGGGCTTAATTAGTTTATGTTTGCAAAACACATCTTATTGCTGGTGAAAAGAAATAACCATTACGATGATGATGATGTGTTCAGTGCATGGCAAGGTCTTGGGTCTGTCTAGGTTTTGCTTCATTTATTCTGTATGAAATTTTTTTTAAAAGAAAAAAAAAAATCTTTCCTTTGCAATCATTTGAAAAACTATTTCTAGAAATGGTGCCCTCATTTTTCTGTCAGAAGTGTTAGGGGACAAACGCCCCCAAATTTCTTGTGCAAGGTTCCCCAGAGCCTGAGCCTATGGCACAAAGCCAGTTGCCACTGCAGGGTGATGGAGACTGACCAGCCACAGCAAAGCTGTGATGTGAGTGTGGTTCAGATGAACTTATTGTCTGACACTTTCCCAAACAGAAATGCCTTTCCCTTTCCTGGACTCAGAAGATATGTGTTTTTAACCCTAAGATGTATCATATCTTTAAAACCTGGCATTAGCAAACAGGGTTTTTTTTTCATCAGCTGTAATAATTTTTCTTTAATTCTGTTTTTTGGTGGGGTTTTTTGTTTTTTTAATCCAAGTATGGTTCTCATGGTGTAGTAAATGACATTAGGCTTTTGTAAATTCTTGCAGAATATAACAGATCATTGATTTTATAACACAGTCACTGCTTTTGCATTCTGATGAGATTATTAGTAGCAGCCTAGAATACAACATCCCTGCATACTGTTAGTTAAAAAAAATAAAAGTTTACTAAATGGTCTCTTGTCAACTGTATCTGAAAATCATTATAGTTTCTCTGGTTTCCTTTACATGGAGGGTTTCTTCTGTGAGCTGGGGGGTTACATCACTATGAAGTTACAAATTATTGTAGGGATACTGTTTATTTCTCCTTAGCTGTTTATTTTTCTTCAGAAAACCAGTTTTTTAAAGTACTTATAAATTGGTTGTAAAAATTGTTCACACATTCAACACATGCAATATTGTATCTGAGCTCAGTAAACATATTTTGCCTTTCATACTTTAACTGCAATTACATCAGACATTTTTATCTCACATCAAAGCAAACACAAATCAAGCCATTTTCTGATCTTTTAACACATCCTGTGTGAAAAAAACAGTTTCATTTGCCAAAGAAGATGTGAACCATCTGATCTTTCCAGGCCAAATTCCCTCCCTTCCACCCTGCATTGCAGCTCTCTGCTGTACACCAGCATGTACCTGCCCCCAGCTGTGAGCTGGTGTCCCACACCTAACACCAAGCAGGGACCAGGCTTCAGACGCTGCTCACTGGGCAGAGGGGAAGGGAGAATTTAAGCATGGATGTATTTCTAACAGGCTAAGGTGCTGGAATTAAAATCCAGCTACGGGCGTGCAGCATTTTCTCTGCTTCCATACTGTTATTAACATACATCTGTATTAACACCATGACAGTCCACCCTACAAATTGATACAATACCAAATAAAGAGCCTGCACTGTGCACCGTAATGACTCTACAGGAGCCATTACATCTGATGTAGTCAATATTATACATTTTTAAAAAATGTATGAATGCATATTTAACTGAGAGATCTGATCTGCTCCAGTAGTTCTGGTCTATCAGAAACATAATATGCATTTTAAAAAACTGCTTGCATACATTTTACGTTTTTACCTGAGAAGCTGTATGCAGGGACATATTTTATTTTCTATGTCTGCCCACAACATGTTTGTTTCAAAACAAAACAAAAATGAGTGGAAAAGCTGATGAAGACTGGGCTCTGTTGCCTCACAGTGCCACCTCCAGTGTCCCCATTCCCTTTACATGCTGCATACACCCACACACACATGCGCTGAAAGCAGAAGGTGTGGAGATGCCATCAGCACCCACAGACCACCTGAGCTGCACAGGGAGAGGGTGAGAGAGAGGGGACCTCAGCTGTAAATTCCTGGTGGATGCATCTCTCTTGAATGAGATCATATCCCATGGTTAAGCAGACAGAGCAAAAGCTGCCAAGGCCCTGCATTCATTAGGGTAGGAGTAGCTTTGTCAGGGGAGCTGATTTTAGGATGGCACAAGCATCATCCCAGGCTGGGATCTGGGCTGGAGCACAGGGCCACTGGAGGTTTCCCCTCAGTTTTGCAGACATTGCTTGTGGGAGGCACTGAACAGCTCCAGTTCTTCTGCACATGCTGCAGTTCCCCCCTGCAGCTGCTGGCCTGCCTGACCTGTTTTGTGTGTTGTGAGCAGAGGACACACAAGTTCAGCCATCCTCATCACGAGACACAGAGCGGAAAAAAGGGGTACAGAGAAAAGACACCTACGTATTTATATTTTTGAAAAGCAACCTTTGCTTTCATCACTACCATGCAAATATTTACATATTAAAAATACATGCAAGCAGCCTCATTCCTTTTCCCACCTGTATCTGCATGCACAGATGGTCCCATACTCTCACCAGGCTAATGCAGAACATGACTTTGAGAACTCCTGGGGACTTGGAGGCACTTCCTTGTCCCCAGGATATGTTCCTCCCTCTCACCCTTGCCGCCCTCTTTGGCTTCCTCCTTTACATCTCCACAGAGCTCTGACATTCACACACACGTGCATGACAGAATTAAGTCGTGCAATCTGTAGACGATCATACCTTATTAATTATCCCTATTTGTCCATGGAGATGGATGTAGTTTTGAAGTTAAATATAGCTTGCCCAAATAGTGAGGATTTGGACTGCAATGTCACCATTGTTGCCAGCTTTGTGGCAAACCTTACACGTGTATTTTCCCTGAAAGCACTCATTCCTGTATTTGGGTGATGATGTGAGCAGTTTGGGTTTCTAAACAAAAGCTGGTTCCTGTCACACGCAGCTGTGGTTTGAAAGCATGAGCTGAAAGGCTCTGGCATTGCAGTAGGAAGAGTCAGATCTGCTTAGCTGTGTCTGTAGCTGTGGTTCTTTTATCAAGCATCCTGTGGAGGGGTACAAGTGCACACTTTAAGGGAAGCCAAGTGTACACTGTGGGCAGAGCAGGCTGGTAAAGGCATCTCTTTAAGCGCATTAAAAAGTGTATTTCAGAACAGTCTGGATAGCTCTAAGTGTTTCAGAGACTGTGAGTGAATGTGGATTTCAGAGAAGCAGCCAGTGACAGTAGTGGTTTGGGGTAGTTCTAAGTGGAAAGGCAGTTTCTTGTACCCTGCACTTCTTTGCTTCTTGGGTGAAATGATCTTGGTGTGGAATACTGTTAATAACGTCCTGTGCTAACAATACAATTAAAAATGCTGAGTGTTTGCTCAATGCTCCATGTGTAAGACCAAAATATGACTGTCCTTCACTAAGAGAGCTTCAACACAGAGATGGACACAGCTTAAACAAGTCAAAACTCAGGACAGCACAGAAAAAAGTGTTTTACAAACAGTCCCCAAGCTTAGAGTCATCATTTCTTTCTCTTAGCAGAATGGGAATTCAGTGTGCAAATATTATTGAAGAAAAAACATATGAAATAATGAGGAATCATTTCTGTCAAATGGATATAAGATGCTAATTGGTGATGTGCTGAATCCCAGAGATGCTTGACATTCAAAAAGTGAGTGAAGTACGGCAGAGCATTTGTATAGGCCATCTGGAGATGTACACCATACTCTACACTTGATGAGAAAGTGGCATCAAACTGAAATTTCTGATTCCAAGACCTAAATATGCATCAATCCAGGCTTCAAATTTCATAGATTGCTGGGAAGATCATGGATAAACAGCAACCTGGCACATCTCCAACTAGAGAGAAAAATGCTTTCTGCTTCCTTCCTTACAAAATTATTAAAGATTTGAAGACCATCCATAAACTTCAGTTGCAAAACCTTTGGAGACCACATTCCCATTTACACCCATTTCTGTCTCTTGGGGTAATTTGACCATGAAATCTCTGTGCAGACATGAATATCCAAAATTCCATATCAGCAAACAATGGTACAGTTACAGAGGAGCATCACAAACTGCACAGTCAGAAGCATCATCAAAACATGCTTAGTGGTGTCCTCAGTTTTCTTCCATGACTTTGGGATTTCTCTGGTAAGGGGACAATACCAATGTAAAAGCAGGTAGTAGCAGCAGGTGCTCAACACCCCCTTTCCTGGTTTTCATCCCTAACATAGGGCACTAAAGAATTTTTGTTCTTGCTAAAAGTAGCTTTTACAAGGCACTTACACAGCATATTAAGCCTTAAGATGATCCAGATGGTAGTGTCGGAGACATTGCATTGCAGAACCATACACTGCTACTTACTTCACACATTTCCATCCAATCTTTGCAGTGCTGGAACCCTACAGGCTATATATGTCCTGAATCCACTACATTAGGTGCTGTCCCAACACAGAGCTACAAGTGAATCACAGCCCAGAGAGCCTACAAGCCAAGAAGAGAGAGGCAGTACATGGCTGGAGGGGGCATAGAGGGGGACTTTCAGATAAAAGCAAGGCAGAGCACTCAGCACAGCAGCTGTAGAGCTGGTGCCAATTTTTATAGGTACCTGAGAGGAAAACAAAATAAAACCAGAGCACCTTAAAGAAACAAAGAAGTGAATCTGTTGATGTTTGCATAGCGCTCGTCCCACGCTTGAATAGCAACAGAGAAAGTGAGGTAGTGCTTGCTTGGATGTGGCAGCTGGGGGCTGGGAACTCCTTGGATGGGCCAAGGAGCTGTCAGCATCTCACAGGGCCAAGGACATATAAGATATCCTGTGATGAGTTGGTTTGGAAGGCAGAAATTTTGAGAAAATGATGTGGATACAGGTTCAGATATGGCATTGGCACATCTAAAAAGAGCAATGTCAAAGCTAGTCCAAAGTTAACCCAAAGTTATTCCAAAGTTAGTTGGCCACAGTGACCAACATGATGATGATGGTGCAAATAAAAACCAGAGCAAGAAGGGACACATTTGAAGGAAAAAATAAGATCTCTGTTCCTGTCATCTGAACCTTGAACTGGTGGCTAGTTATCCTTGAGAAAATATCAGCAAAGCAGGCAGTATGAAGGATCTGGAATAGAGGTGTGTGAAGGACTGAAAGACAAATTGCTTTGGCCAGGAAAGATGAACAAGAGGTCATCTGAGGGAGACAAGGAACTTCTAGAGGATATCTGAAAGAAGAAAGAGGGCAAAGGCAAAGGAGGCTGCAATGAAAGCAGAGGAGCTGCTGGAGATTTCAGGATAGTGCAGTTAAAACTGCTGTCACTAACAGACCCAGAAAATGGGCCCAAAACTGGTTACTCTCTAACCAAAACAGTCTTCTCTGTACACTTCCAAAAGACTGTCATGCTGGCTGGGAAACAGCTGTGGGCTTTCACCCTTTGTGCATTTTTGCTGCCTTCACTGTGGCCCCCAAGTCATGCCAATTCACGAGGGTGAGGTGTGGGGCTAGAGAATAAAGGAGTGGGGAAAGAACAGAAATTAAGCAGCTTGATCAAGTTACTTCTTTCAGCTGCTGAAACTATAAGTAATGGAGCACAGCTGTCAGTAAAAGCACATTGCACAAGAAAAGAGGAAGCAATAGAATCTTACAGAAGACTGAATGTACGATTTTCAGGTTTGTCTGAAGTTTCTCCAGGGTGTTCCTGCTTAGCCAACCACCCTTTTGCTGTCCCTTCTCATTGTCTTCTAACCTTCCTCAACAAGGTTCATATCTTTCATGCATTCTGCCTTTTAGAATGGCTTTGCATGGGATGAAGACACAGAAAAAATAATTTGTGCCATCTGCACTGATTCACAGGGACAGAAATCCAACAGCCCAGCAAAAAAGACTTAAATAAACACACTAAAAACATAGCATGAGACCTTTGTTACTCTATGTAGATCTTTAGAAGCAATATGCAGAAAAGACAGTGTGTTTCTTTTCTTCTAGCATAGTTGAAGGCCCAGGATGAAGTGCTCAGACCTTTTCACTTGTGATGGATTTAGGCATGTCAGGGATCTTTGCCTCACATGCTAGAAATACTTTTCCTAGTATATATTGAATAAATATATATACTAGGTATACACTAGATGAATACCACATCAGCAGCAGAAGGTTGCACAGTCCCTCTTATTCTCCCTTTACTTGTAGGAAAAGCATATTCACAGGAATCCTCCTACTTGGACTCATATTTGTAGAAAAAACAAGGAGAAAGCAAAGTGGAGGCCATTGCAGCTTTGTGTGAAGACTGTACATGACAAAAGTGAGTAAATGCAGCTGAAGTGCAAATGAGCTGCACCTTTGTGGCATCAGCAAGATGTCCATCAACCTCTTAGCACTGCTGGGCAGCTCATCCACCTCCCACACTGCCAGGAGGGGTCAACAGGCAGAGACACGACTGCTGCAGTGTGGCTGCACTGATCAGACCTCAGTGCAGTGGCAAGAAGCTGCTCCTCTTATTCACATGTCAGACCTGCACCGTTTCATTGACATGAGCCCTCTTCACAGCCCATCTGCTCTGTGGGGACAGCAAAGGCTCTGGTGCTGTCCGTGTGTTGATTGTGTCCAGCTCCTGCTCCGCTAGATCGAGGTCTAATCCTCTTCTACACACAGACAGGTCTGCAGGAGCACAGCTCCAGAGATCACCTTGCCTGTCTCTCTGCCACAAGATGGAGGAGTAAAATAAAAGAAAAAAAACTGGAAAATTTTCCTGACCTCATCTTTAAAATTCCTCAGTGGTAGCAACTCCATAATTTACCTGAACAATTTCTGGCCACATTTCTTTGCTCTTGTTTCCAGAAAGATTTTCCCAACGTCTAAATGTCATCTTCATTAATACCTGTTGAATTTAGCCTTTCCTGTCCTACCAATTAGGCTATACCCTCGGTATCAGGCTTTGATCATTTATTGTTAACACAGATTTCAATGGATTTATAGAGTTGTCAGACACGGTATTCATGAACAACTTTCAATTGGGTAATTAATCATTGCCTCTGTTTTCTGTTATTGTGATTCCAATTCTGCATGTGTATACATGATTGATTTTTAGACACACAAATGGTCCCATTAAAGACAATGACACTTGTGGATTTACAGCTGAGCACATACTTAAAGTTTTGCAGAATCAAGGTATGTTAGTAACCATGTTGTTCCATAAAAATCCTCTAATTTCAGTTCTGGAATTCAGTTATCTCAGGTCATAGGTAGTCCTTAAAACTAAAAGTGCTGAAAAGTCATTATTGACATTCACTACCTTTAAAGATCAGTAACTGGCTTATGGCTACACCAGAATTATTATAGTGGTGATACTGTCTTGACAGACCATACTGTTATAGGCAGGACAATATATGCAAAAATAACTTTAAAGTATTTGCATCCCTAAAATATTTTTATAAATATTATCTACTAGAAAATTTAAATATTGTTTCATAGTAATTGCAAATTACAGTAAAAAATTTTGAAAATAAATATATTAATAAAGACTGATTTGACCAAGACACAAATAATATTAGGTTTTGACCTCAAATTAGCCTTTCAAAATGTTTGAAATATGCATTATTTTGCCCATTCCATGGGTTTTAATTAAGAAATATTCAGACTATTAAGGGCTGTTGCTGAGAGAAGTTATTAAAAAACCATTCTACTGCTATTTGAGTGAAGACTACAGTTCTATAATGAAATTGCACTAACTGAACAGTCTATTGTCCCTTGTTAAAATCTTATCAGAAATTTTGAATTTCCTGAGAATCCTAGATTCTTAATGCTGGTGAAATTTGTTCAGTTCATAATTTTGTGGCAGATGCTACAAATGGTTACAAGATTAAATGAGGTACATATCCCTTGCTCCCAACATGCAGATATAAGAGTTAAACTCCACAAGGAAAAATAAAATCCTCGAGAACAGAAGGGCTGTACCTGAAAACAACCCTGATTATCCTTGGAGTGGGCTCAGTGACGCCTCAGAAAATGCACACTCTTGGATTGAAACATTGCTAGAAAGGTCAAAGAACAGTTGATCTAAAGGCTGACTTCTGCAGGGCTTGGGATATAACTCAGAGGTTCAGTGCAGTGAAAGTGTCTGCCAGTACACACCAGAAGCTGCAAGAATTTGTGTTCCTGCTGCTCTTTACTTCTCTGGTTTCAAACGCGGGTGAAAGCCTTGCCAACACGGAGAGAAACCACCACAGCATGCAGCAAAGAGCCAGATCTCGCCTAACCTCCTCGGGGAAGCATTTGGGAGGCAGAAGCACATGGTCAGCGTTGTTTTCTCCACGTTGTGAGAGGTGGGCAGCTGCAATGGCCCTTTCACTGGGGAGCGGAGCTGCTCGGCTCTGCCCTGCTCCGCTCGTCTCCCAGGCAGCCAAGGGCAAAAGGCAATGTGCACTTCCCTGAGTTTCAGGATGCATCTCTCTTGGTGCACCGAGATGTGTGTGCCTGTGCCTGTGCCGAGCTTCAGAAAGCACAGGAGCAGACTGTCCTGTTTGTCTCTCAGAGCCCCAGGGCACAGAAGCATCATGGCACAAAAGCACCTCACTATTCTCCTGCGGCTCCGGGCTGTTCCCACCAGGCAAAAATACCACGGCCCTTTGCTGTGAATGGGGTTAAGGATATCGCCAAGGCTAAGGAAATAGAAGGACTAACTACTGCCCTCCTTTTTGGGCAGTGCTGATGGTGGCAGCAGGACACGCTGAATCTGCTGTGGGGTAGCTTGGGCTGAGCTCTTCACTTTCCTGACAATTAGACTGGAAACCACTCTATGCCGATCACCTGCTCCCCTTGTTACCTCACTGCGGGAAAAAGCTGAGGGGAGAGGGAGAAAACGCCATTTCTCTGCAGCCTTTCTCTGCCCCACAGGTATTCTGGGACTTTTCACCACTGTCAGGCAGGAGGAGTTACTGCCCTGCCAAGTTGATCTTCCCAAGTGAAACAACCAAACAAAGACCATGTTTGCTTCTGTACCACCTTAGCAGTAAATGCTCTTGTTCTGGTGAATGACTTCACTCTCATAAGCCGCAGGTGCTACATGGAGGTTGCAGCACCTCAGGTTTCAGCACCTCTGGACTCAATAGAACCACAGGCAAAGATCCTCCGTGCACTTACAAGGCTAAGAGAGTAAAATAACATGATGTGTTGCACAGGGTTTGGTAGAGCCCATGTCCTGCCGTGGGCTGTCTGCCAGTGGGCAGTGGGTCTGCCAGCACCTCCCAGCTCACCAGCTTCTCTGCAGGACTCTGCCTTCCACCCCAATCACTGCACCAAATCATGCAGGGTGGACAAGTGCCATGGCGGCCACCAAGAACAGCAGGAGCCCCACCACTGTCCCCTCTCCAGGAAAGTGCTGCCCCCAGCAGCACTGAAGGTGCCTGCCTGTCCTGTCTGCTCCGCAGCAATGCCAACCTCACGGGCATGTCCCTTGCACTGCTTGTCAGGGAGATGTCCTATCCCACCCCAGCACTTACAATCTTGCTTTTATCCATGGCTTTCAATGATGAGATGCCCAGGACTGCTGCCTCCCTCTCCCTCAGCAATATGCCATCTTAGCTTTCCATGGTCTGATGCTGAGCTAACATCTATCTCCCTGTGAGAAAAGGGTAAAGTTTGGGGAAAAAATGAAGATATGAAAAGGAAATAACTGGTACTGTCTAGTAAAATGGACAAGATAAAATACTATGACTGTGACAGAAGGTGTGAATGCAAAAGGGCAGGCAATGTGGAAGTTAGATCCCACACTTTCAAACAAGCAATAAATAATGCATTAAGTTGCAAAGTGGTGATACAAAATACTCTGTCTGACATGACCTCTGTTCATGGGTTATTTTGGTACACATGGTTGGGGCCAGAAAGAGAATATCTTGAATATTTCTGTTAAAATTTCTTCTTCTTTCACCATTGCTCTATTTGTTTTTATTCTGATGTCATTTATACATGTCTTTTTCTTGGCAATAGTGACACATCATCCATACAAGGTGCAAAACCAAAACAGCCTCGCAACTTTAGATACCAATGCTCACTAATAAACATCTGAGATTTTTTAAGTGAGTAGCGCAGTGCTTCATTTCGATATGTTGGATCCAACCTTGGTTTGGTTAAAGAGGTGTTTAATTAAAAGGACAAAATGGTAGCAATTCAGTAAATATCACATTAATTTAAAATAGTGTAATTACTAAATATGCATTAATGAAAGATTCATAAATTGCACTCATAGTTGTTAATTTAAAGATTACTTAGCTCTTATGAATGATTATGCAGTGGTTACAGTTTGTCTTCTTTTGCCACAGCTTCCCTGTTCATCACCAGCTATCCCATTGCAGCACCTGGGGTGCAGCAGCCCCTCTGCTCTGGCTGCTATTCACATCTTGGCACAGCAGCGCTGCCGTGCTGCCTGCAGCGTTCCCCAGGCTGCCTGCAGGACCCTTCTGAGCACCAGCCGTGCTCCTGGGGCTCCCAGCAGTGGGAATGGCTGCTGGTGAGGAGAGGGTCCTGAAGGTGCTAACAGTGGCATCATAATGAGCGTGAGGCACTTATGTATGAGTTTCTTAATGCTGCTCTTCTGGAAAAATCTGACATAGTGATGCCTCTTTCCACAGGGTGTTTACATCACCCTGTGACATCCTAGAAGAAGTGTGAGCTATAAATGCTGCTTGGTTCAATAGGTTAGTTCTTCAGTTCTCCAAAATTTAAATAATTCTCTAGTAAGTCCCATCTGTTATTCAGAGCAATTTCTTTGAATCCCATCGGTTTCACCCCTATTATCTTCTCCAAGTTCCACTGCTCATGGTGAGTCAGCATGGTCTAAAAGGCTGAGTGCAAAGAGCCAGAGATGAGACATTTTTCCAGGAGGAAAAGTACATAAGCAGGATGTCCTTTCCAGATGCTGAGTTAGGAAATTTCATCTCGCTTAGCTAAATTCCGCTTGCAGTTTCTGGTAGGTGCAAAATTTTACTTTATGTTCTGTCATAAACTCCTTTTCTGTTCTCCACTGCTGAATACTTACCTCCAGCTCCAGGTTGCATTTGAGTGATAACCAGAATCATATCAGTTTGTGTTTCCTTGTGTTTGTAAATGCTTGGAAGTCCTTCTCCATAAAAGGTGCTGCATAAAGTGTAAACTCTATTTTAGTGTTATGAGCACCATCACTTACAGGGGAAGCTCTAAATATATTTCACACTCGTTGTAGCCTATCAAATTAATGAAATGATGAACATTAAGGTCTTTCAGAAATCAGCTGAAGGATGTAATTTTTTTTCTCAAATTCATAGAGAATGGAATAAATTCATATGCAGAAATAGCCAAAAAATCCCCATCTTAGTCTCTCTAAGATTTTTGTTGCTCTTGTTCTTTTCCTTACAAAGTAGGAAAAGACAGGTAGCAGTACCAGGTTTACAACGTGGCTGGGTCGAAGCAGAAAAAGTCACCTCTGGTATTCTTCAGTACAGTTTTCAAAGGTGGAGATGTGGTGTTGGGTTTGGGGGAGGATGGTGGTGTTTGTAAATCAGATGTATTCAAGTCTATATGATTTGGATAAAGAAAAACCTCATCATCCATTCTTGAAGAAGATGGAGCTGATCTCTCATATCAGTGAATGGTGAAAGGACAAGAGACAACAGGGACAAGTTGAAAATATGACACTGATACCAGGAGGAAAACTTCCCCAAAAACACAGTGAGGCAGGGCCACAGGCTGCCCAGGGGGCTTGTGCAGTACCCATCCCTGGAGCTTTTAAAGACTCAACAAGAGAAATCCCCAAGCTCCTGATTTGAGCCCATGGCTGAGCCTGCTTGAATATGTTTGGGTGAGGACCATGCTGAGGTCCTTTCTAACATGAATTATCCTGTGACTCTACAGAAAACTTCCTGGCAGAAGCAGAAACTCCACTGCATCAATTATTATGGCTAAACAGACTGCCACATCGTGTTTACAAAAAAATGTTTTCTGGGATTGGGAAGATTTCTGAATAATTTTTTTTCTAAAATCCCTTTTTGCAACTTGCTCAAACTTGCTAAGGAAAAAAGTTTTCCTATGGGATGAAAAAGAAACTGTTAGGAAATTGGTTTGCATAGAAAGAGGGGGACGGCAAGAAGAAAATCAAACATCGGGCGCTCAGCAGGTACTAATTGGGTGGTTAGTTGTGAAGAAGCTGTTTCCCTCAGGTACTGAGATAAGACAGCACACAAATGACTTGAAATATGGATGTGACCCAATACCTCCCTTTTAATTCAATCTTTTTCCAGCCCATCGCTGGAATTTACACAACGTTTTATTGACTATGGTATCAGAAGCTATCAATTTGCTGCAGCCTCATAAAAATAAAATAGTGATACAGAAGAGAAACTGCTGTGTCAGACACACTTCAGCTATTCCCAGCTTTCCTCACCCCTTCATCTACCCTCTCATCATAAACATCACTATTCTGTTTGCCTCTTGCTTCTCCTAACCATTAAAACAGGGAACCAAAACCACAGCCCATAGGCTGTTAACATAAGATCCAGAAATATGTCAAATATTTGGTGTCTGAAATATTTCTTGGCTCCAGCTAGCAGGAAGGAGCAAACAAGCAAGCAAATAGCATAAAATCAGGTGTGTCTGTGGGCAAGAGAGAGATAAAAGCAGGGCTATATATTTAAAATGGAGCAAGAGTGTTGTCTCACACCATGATTGCTATGGTAATTACCCATTTTAACGCATATTAGTGCAAACAGCTGTGCAAAATTTATATAAGTGGTGGAAAACAAGTAATACCCTTTAATTTTAAAAATTACAAGGATTTGTTTTGGTTTTTATTTTCTTTTCAATGAGTTAAATGCATTTTGCTTACTGTATTTGATCCCTTTTTTCATTAGTGTCTGCCAGGGACCAGTATCAGGGTGCACAGTTATCATTTGCCTCTTGGTTTACTTCCATATGTATTAAAAATACCTTTGTTTGGTGAATTCAACAGTAATTTTTGGAACAATACCTTTATTTTGGCCCTGAAAGCCATATACCTTCAGCAATACTGATGCTGTTTACTGCACATCATGGGTGGTCATGCATCAAAGACAGAGCATTTAAAAAAAATAGGATGGCTTGGCTTTGGGGTAGTTATAATGCTTATGTTGTAACTGTGCAAAGTGGCTCTGGTAAAATATATTTAGTAGCAGGAGCTGAAAGTATTTGGACAAAAATTATGGCCCTGTGTGGCTTGAAGCCATGAGGAACCACGACATATTGTTTTCCATAAAGAGACAAAATGTTTAGGACAAAACACAAGATGAGATCCTAAAACTGCAATCTTCCCCAGGAAGTTTCAAGTCATTCACGATGGCATTTGCTGACGAGAATTGTTCCCATAAGTATATGCCCAAAGAGATAAACTTTATGCTGTATGCCAACTTTATGATGTGATAAAAGTTTGTGTTTGAGGTACCTTACTGATTATCTATTAGGTGGAAGAAAAAGAATAAAACAACCAATTAAACAGTAGCTCTTGTATCTGTATCTTAGCTAACCTGGTAATTGAAAAATGGCCCCCATTTTTCCCTCCCCCACCCATTTCCACATTGCATTTCAAGAACTCTGTCCAAGAATATCACTATATGAAAAAAAAAAACATCATCTCAAAATTATTAAAATCTCTGTGGGAATTCATGATTAATTTTAAGGCCTGGCAGATTAAAATACATTATTATGTACACTCTAGTGCATCCTTTCAGATATTTTCAGAATCTGATTTTGCTCTCTTGATACACACCAATGATTCTACATGTATCTAGTAGATTGCAAGGAATAGATTAGCATTAAAGAGGCAGTATTGTGTTGTTAGGTTGTTATGTGTAACTTGTGCTCATACATTAAGAAAAATGTAGCTGGCATTCCCTTGGACATGACCAGACCCCTTAAAAAAAGGAGAGAATTATTAGTAGTTGGTTGTAATGCATTTGTAGAGCACTTCTGAAATTCTGACCTTTAGTGCATTAACTGGCTGTTTTTACCCAGCTCCCAGGCAGAGCAAGATCTACAGTACCCTGCTTAGGATATGGAAATAATGGACTTATTAGTAGGACTTGTTAAACTTTCAGTTCCTGAACATTCTACCTTTGGCTCTAGACCTAGCTTTCCAATGATTCTATTGTTTTAAACAGCAAAAAAACAGCATTCAACATCAAGAAGACAGAAAAAAGATGGGTTTTATTTGGGACGGACTGACCACTTGCTCATTAGCGCAAACCCATTCATTCACAGTTTAGCTTCATGAATGTTAAGGTTTCCCTCCTTGGCCCCAGCAGCTGTTGTATTTCTGACCAGAAATCTGAGGACCCATTTAGCATCAATTTTCCATCATTCGGAAACATCTTTATCCTCCACCCTGACAAGGTAAGTAGAAGCTTTCTCATGTAATTCTAACGTAATTGTCTTTGATACTCTTCCAAGTTCCACCTACAGCTTGGCTTCAACTTGTGTGAGTTGTGGGCATAGAGACAGGACAAAGGACTCTGACAGCCTTATGGCTGACACTGCAGTCTCCTGTTTACACACTCAGATGCCACACAGGGTTCAGGATCCGACCCAGCTGACCAGTCATCACAATTCCCAATTTTTTCCCCAGCTTTGTTATGAAGATACTCCCTCTCTTTCAAGTATTTTTCCCCTGATACCGCACATACGGCTTTACTGAAATTACTGGGGTTTTGCACCCATTGTCCCATCAATCAGACCCTCCTGCAGCAGAGATCTCTGCAGGTCATTATTTAACATGGCCACAAATGTCACGCCATCTGCAAACTCTTTCGTAATGATTTTGTCTTTTCTTCCATGTCACTGATAATGTTGAATAATAGACAGCCAAAACCAATACCTGCAGAACCCTACTGGCAACCAAAAACACAGGCAGTGGTGATTGTTCCTTATAACTACATCTTGAGAGGTAACTTTTAACTTTTTTAACTAGTTTTAATGCATTTAACATGAGCAGCACTGGTTTCCTGTTGCTGTACTGTGTTAACCAAAATACTTTGAATAACCAAGCAGAATAATTTACGAAACTTTATGTATATTACATCAGTACAATTATCAATTAAATTAGTCATCCCATAAGCAACTTGGAAAGTAAGTTTTACAGGAACTGTTTTCTATACAATCATGTTAATTGTCACTAGTTAAACTACATTATCTATCAATCAAATTCTCTGTCAATAATGCCATTTCAGAACTCAGGACTAACATCAGACTGAGAGGCCTGGAGCTAATGTGACCACACTGTTTTCTCTTCTATAAACACTGGCACAATGCTGTCTTTCTGTTTCTCCTCTGCAACACCTGACTTGTTCCAAAAATTCCTCAAAATCAATCTAAAGAAACAAATCTAAATAAAACATCTAAATAATCTACATAAAACACCTGATCATTTTAAATATTTAGTTTTCACAATGGCTGTCTATCATTAGCATTACATATTGTTGGGAATGCTGAGAAACAGTTCAGCAACAGTTTTCTATCTTTTGGATACAGATCCACTTTTTTCCCTAAATGAAAAAGAGACAACTTTTGAATGCTTCCACCATTTTGTATTAAAAGTTATTTTTAATAACTTCATCTTCTTCTTTATAAACCCTTCAAGTCAAACTCTTTTTTTTTTCTTTTAAGTCTAAAAATATCCTTCTTTTATTTTTCTTTTAATTCTTTTACCCATAAATTTCCTCTTGCTCACTAGCTTTGATTATGTTTTTTTTCATCTTCTGCTTAATGCATGTTCCTTACTATTGGCATCTAATTTTCTCGCTTCTTCCTTTTTGTTTCAGTATTTATAGTGCTTATATTTCCATGCTTTCTTAACTCATACAGCCTTTCTTCTGGACTTATATGAATTTGGTGAGATAACGATTTGTCAGTTTGCAGCTATCATTCATATTTTTCTGCTTAAATTACGCAGCTCAGATATTTTAGATTGTGTGAAATACACCTTTTCCAAAGCAAGAAACAGATGTATTGGGGGGTTGGGTTGTGTCGTGTTTGCACATGACAAACACAGCCAATTTACAATCCTGAGCCATTGTCAGATTTTATTTCAGACATAAATTTCTCTTCTTCTGTTAGAAGAATTTGTGTATAACTTTCACCATGTTAGATACAACCAACATGGATTTTTTGTTGTTTCAGAAGTTATGAAGCTGTCATCTGTTCTTTTAAAAAATTCTAAGGACATTTTAGTAAGGACATTTTAGTTCTACCAGCCAGATACTTCCTGCACATGTCAATCACATTGAAATCTGTTCATGTAATATAGCTTTTTTCCTCCTTCATCTTATATATAGAAAGATGTTCACAAGAATGGCCATCCTGTTCTCTTATGTGATTTCAGCCCAGAGTAGCTGCCAATTGCCATTTCATCTTATTCCTTGTCTGTATTCTATACCTTATTCTATTCTTTATTCTATACTTTTGATCCTAAGCATTTAAGATAATTTCCTTCAGAGATGCCAATAACTCCGAGCAAGTACTGGTGTAGCTGATGCAGAGTGCTTTTCTTCCTGCTTCTTTGTTCATCCTGTTCTTCCTCAAAAAGAAAAAAAAACAAAACCAACCAACAAAACAAACAAAACAAAAAACAAAGAACAAACAGACAAGCAAAACCAAAAAAACCCCACCAACAAAAAACCCGCAAAACCAAAAAAAACCCAAACCAACCCAACCAACCAAAAACCCTACTAAAAACACCCCAAAAAAACTCCAACAACCAAAAAACCCTGCAGACAAACCTTAACATACCAGGTATGAAATTCTTTCTTTTTCATAATAACCACTCAGTCAAATAAAAGTGTTATTTGGTAAGGGCACTGGATTTGTAAATCACAATTGCTATATTGATTCACAGAAACATTTTCTACATAGCATTACTTATAGACTCAGGACATTCCCAAACCAGGGGAACTGTCCAACATGTGCCTTGGTCTCATTGCATAAAGACATAATCAATAGCAAAGTGCAAGACAGTGCAGACTCAGGCTAAAGTGAGGGTAAATTACATGCACTGTTGTTTTCAAAGGTGGCTCCCTCTCTAAGTGCCTCAGTCCCTGGTGTCTGAGCAGTGTGAGAACATCTGCACTACCAGAGGCACTGCACATCCTATTCCCACTTTGACTTATTAAGAACTGTTGGATTTGACTCCCTCCTCTCTCGGCCTTAGGTGCCTCCGAGGTAAAAGCCAAGTGTCGGCCGTGTGAGCTGTACCTCCAGTCCCTACGCGTGAGCCCAGATTAGAGACTGTTTTCATTGTATGGATATTTTCTTCCTTCCATTTCAATGCACCTGCTTCTGTGAAGCAGAAATTGTGAGAATTGTGGGTGTGGAGAGAGAATTCTGTGAGAGCTCTGACATCCTATGGGACATGTGCTATAAAAACATGATTATGAAAAACATGCTCCTGCAGCTCCAGTGGTACCTTCAGAAAAATGTATCATGTTGCCTGCTGTGAAGGTCAGGAGCATTGATGAAACTTACCATCTTGTGGACACTGATCTACTGTCAAATATTACTTTTTGTTTGGTTGGTTTTTTGTTTGCTTACCCTTACCTTGCAGATGAGTTATGTTTGTTTCTTACTGAGTGCAGCCCTGAAGAAAACCTCTCCTTCCTCTGCCAGCTTTCTGGTTGCCTGAATCTCAGGGTTCACTTGGGCAGCCTGAGGATTTCTGACAATCCCCACAGCCGAGCAGGCAGAAGGGGCAGGAAACCTTTCTGTCCTGTCACCCTCCCATAATGACTGGGTTGGCTGCGTGGGTGGAGGGAAATAAAATTCACCTCTTCAATTAGAGAAATAATGCACATATCTTTAAATAAGGGTTGGATAAACTGCTCTGCAAGGCATCAGGTCTTGGGTAAGAACAAATTAGTGACACTCATGCACTACCCTGATCTGAGACTTGCATCCCTACCACAGTTGTTGAATGAAAGACTAAACAGCAGTTTGACGGGTTGATGCAGTATCCTGCACCACAGGGCTCATCTCCTCACCAGCAACCGCAGGAGAAATGTAGAAGGAGGAAAAACAATGAAATGGTAGGGCGGTGATACAAGAACAGTCTAGACACAGGAGAGAAAACAGAATAAAATCAACAAACAGAGGTAGTGGTCACTTCTTGAGATATATCTGAAGGTTTGTTTTGGAGGTAAACTTCAAAACAACTTAAAAGCCCTTTTCTTTCTTTTTATTTTCTTGGTTACGTGGGTCAGAGACTGAAGAAATATATGCAAGAAAGCAAGAGGCAAAACTGAATGTAATTAGTCATGAAATGGAAATGAAGATTTAGAAGAAAATCACATGAGAATCAGACAATAATGCTTACAATCACTTTGATTTATAAAAAAATAATTCTGACATATTTTACTGCCTTTGACACTTTTTTATTAAAAAAACCCCTGAACCTGCAAGGACTCAAGCAGTTTGCAGTCTGCATTCTTTCCTCAACAATATAAATGGCAGATGTTTTTCCTGTGTAGAAAAACCCAAACCATTTCACTGTACCTTCTGTCCACTGCACCTCAACGGCAGGACTCCCTCAACTTCAGACAGAGCTCGTCTTCCTGCCAAACATGTGAGACTGCAGCTTCTCCACCAACCTGTCCATGCCTGCTTGGGAGGAACCATCATTTTGTGCTGCTGCTTTACGCCAGAATTGAACCTCACTTTCAACTGCCAGCTGGGAAGAAGATTAAATATACAACATCTGCAGTGACTCAATAGGTACTTTTAGTGCTTAGCAGCTTAAATATCTCCACAAGGAGTTTCATCCTGGGTACTTATCTGCCAGTGACCCAAATGGACTAAAGAGGAGGAACTTGGGCGTGGAGGAGGTCAGGGTGTGGTAGTTACAGTACTCATGTCAGGGGGTGATCAAAAAGCTGATGCTGTGCTCTTTCCTGCTCCTCAGTGAACTGATTCACTCTGAATGGTTCATTTATTTATGTGACCATCTAGGGGGAAAAAGTCTTTAATTGCAGGCTCCATAATGTGTTCTTCACATTAAATTCTAAAGTGCTGATTTCAGTGGATTCTGTTTAGAGGTCCATATAGTTTTGTTGGTGAACTGTGCTCATTCTTTAACTCTCTTGGTTTTGTTGACATTATATTCTTTATAACACTATAAATCAACTTTGGAAGGCAGCTAAATATTACTAACTCCTTTGTAGAGAGGAAAAACAAGTTATGACGCTAAAAAAAGTAATATACATTTGCCCCAGTGCAGTCTATGTAGGGATAGTGTATAACTAATATAGAAATGAGAAGTGAATTCCATGTTTTGAAGTAAAGATCACCTTCTTAAAGACCTAGTGTTCATATTTTGGCAATTGTAGATATATTTCTTTCTCTCATCCCTCTTTTCACCCTTGGGCAAGTTGGGGATTTTTGCCCTCAAAGACATTATCTTTCCATGCCTTCCAACCGTTTCTGTAGCTGTTTTTACAATACAAAGGAACAAAAAAGTTCATCAAAATGCTTGTTGTCTTTCACTGCATCCAGAGATCAGTCTCAAGAGTGCAGAGACCTTCATGAGGTCCAAAACACAAAGACTGGTCTTGAAAGTCAGCTTTTCCCAATGTTAGAGGTTAGTTCTTCAGGAAGCAAAGCAAAGCCAAGCGATTTTCTGACACAAGTGTGTTTATTATGTGAGTAAATTTGCTCACATCTCTTTTCCAGAAACCCAGGTGTTGTGTAGGACACATGACTCATCTTCTAGGGTGTGAATTACATATTAACCCTCCTTCAGAGATGCTAAACTCATGGATGATGGTGAAAAACAGTACGGTGAACTTGCTTTGCAGCCAAGATTTTAAAAGCATAATAACTCTACTTTTTAGATAGTCAGAATTTAGTGAACCATTGAAAGTGGCCCAGTTCATTGAGCAGAGCCGAACAGATGGAATTCCAGCCTCGCCATGCTTGGGTGACTCTCTGAACAATACAAAATCTTCCTTCAAATCTGTCTACACCAAACTTCCTGCCTCATGCACATAATATTTGGGTATGTTTTGGTCTCTTGTCAGTTCAGCTCACCATGTTTTGGGATAGAGTAGGTGACAAAGTATTGGCCTATTGTTTGGGTTTTTTCCTTAGTGCTTTTTAAAATTTGGACATTTTGTTTCAGACTTTAAAAAACAACCAAACAAAAAGGATCCTATAGTATGGTCTTTGTTGGAAAACGTCTCACCAGGCTCTGGTCCCTGAAATGCAGTGGCTATTTTCCCTTTTTCCATTTGACTTTCCTACCACTGAATGCTGACAAAACATACTTACTGCACTTCTGTGATTTACAACAAGCCCCTTGCTCAGCAGTTCTTAGGGACATGGTGGCCCTGTGTCCACCAAAGAGAAACCACCAGTACTACCTGTGAGCTGGCTGCTGCAGCACGGAGAAGAGAGGGAAGGAAGTACCTATGGAAAAAGTAAGAAATAAATACAGTCAGAAAGCTTCCATCACTTCCTATGAGGCAAGAACAGAGAAAGAAGGATATAAGGCTTAGGGTAAGGTATTGATTTGCTAAAACAGTGCTGAGCATGGCAGAGGCCTCCTCTTGGAGCTGTAATGTTGTATGTTCTCCTAAGAGCAAACTATCTGGGGCTCTGGTGCTCCAGGACTGACAGCAAGAAGCGAGCCTGGGTTAGGCAGACGTCCAGCTAAGTGCAGGAAGATGCGCTCAGAAGTACTGTAGGGTTTCAATCTTCCACCATGCCTGAATGCCTTGGAAAATGGTCTCCATTTCAGATTCATTTTGAAGCACCTGTAGCAACGTCTCCACTCCTCTTGCTTACAAAAGTTGTAAGCAAGAGTTTCAGTGTTTGTTTCTTTTAGAGTAAACTGGGAGTTTATTGAATAGATATGGCTTGGTGTCCTGGTTTCATCTGGCATAGTGTTTCTTTTTGCTCGGTAGCTGGTACAGTGCTCTATTTTGAATTCAGTATGAGAATAATGTTGATAACACATTGATGTTTTACTTGCTCCTATGTACTGCTTACCCTGGGTACTTAGTTGCCGATTGGGGTTAAACCATGAGACATGGGAAAAGAAGGACCTGTACTGGTACATAAAAGGGTAACTAAAAAAAACAGCCTACTGAAGCCATTCAGCCTTGACTGCATCAGATCACACAGCTGTGCCATGAATAGGGAAATACTCATCCACTGTACAAGGAAAAGGCATCACCTGGAATAGAGAGGTGATTAAAACGCAAGAAAAGGAGCATGGTCTGGGCAGGCTAGAGAAGGCTAGTTAGGGGGATGAAGATGGTTTTGTATGTGAGACCATAAGGTATTAATTTTGTGCAAAAAACAAAGACTCTGAAGAGACTTTTCCCCTCTGGCCATGTGCATCCACAAGGCAAGTAAAAATATAAACAGGGATGCAGAAGAGTCTACAGGAGAGTGTGGGCAGAAGCACACACATGTCTAGGCTGATTAGGAGGGCTTCTACTCACCTGAAAGGAGGCTCTGAAACTCCTGAAGAAAGCTCACTGCCTCCTGCTAAACTGGGTTAAGCAAGACCAAGTAGAGCTCAGTGGGTATGTCTGGCACGGCTCCACATGAGGGGCTCCCTCACCCAGGAGTCATTCCTCAAAAAAAGATGCCTGCACCTGTTACTAGTACTTGGTTTTTGTCCTAGGAGAGACACCTATGAAAAGAGACAAAATCTTTCCTCTTTTCCAGGTTGATGTGATGGCCCACTCCCAAGGCAATGCAGCCAGGTTTGTCATCTCCCTTTGCTGTAGCCGTTTAGCAAATGAAGGGCTGTTACTCAAATGCTCTTCACCTGCACCTTGTTCACTGATTTTTCTTTAAGAACACATCTCTGAAGCCTCTCTGTGTGGTAATGGGGGACAGTAGAGGAACCTGTAGTCTATTAACACCAGCAACAATAACAGTGGCAATAACAGCGTCCTTTGGCATCTGGGCAAGTCCCTATCTTCCTGGAAAGGTTTTAATCCATTTGTACAAGTGCCTCCTTCTCCTGTTCCTCCGTGTGTGTACACCAGTTAGGTTACAGACAGCTCTGCTGCATGCAAGTGGCTGCAGCCACACCTGTAATGGTCCTGTTCCTCACACAGCCTCGGTCAGCAGCCCCTCCTCGGACAGGCACCCAGTGCTGAGTCATGAGCACATCTGCTCCTTTCCAGGGACTGGCAGAGATACCTGCTGTATTATCTCCTGGATGAACCAAAAAGGGAAATAAAATGCAAAGAAATTACTGATCATTAGAAATAGTAACTCACATGAGAGGAGTTCTCCTCTGGTAGCTGTCAGCTTAGACTATAAAACACTGAAGGATGCTCCAGTGGCTGGGTGAAGTTCATATCCATCTCCTGAATTCACCAAGTACTCTTGTTTGGGGTACTCTGGGATTTTCTAATGCTAGGTGAGCCACACCATAACCCTGTGGTAGGCAAAGGCCACACGTTTGTCACCATACACTGGCCAGTTGCGATGCTGGGGTAGCCTGACTCCTGCCTCACAGAACCATTTCCTGTCCTGTCTCAACTGGGACAATTGCCAGCAGGCTCTCCTGGCCACGCTGCTCCATGCAGCCCCTGAACCTTGCAGCAGGCACCCTGCAGTGCAGGGGCAGCCGTGTCCTGGCCCCCACCATCAGCACAGCTGGGGCTTGACTCGCTGGCTCACAGCCCCTTCGATGGGCTGCCCTCCCAGGGCAGAGGGCAGGGCAGGCACTGCCAGCCCCCCTGGTCTCCAGCATCTTTCCCTCTTGGTAGGATGCGTATTCTCTGCTGAAGGCAAATAATCTTTGTTGAGCCTCTGCCCTAGCCACAGTGCCATCCATTTAACCAATAGAGAGAGGCAAAAAGCAATCATCTTGTGTGATCCAGCGGGAAGCTGGACAAGGAGAAACTATTCACAGTATATTAATGCCTGGCTTGAGCCTAGTAAGTGTTATAATTAGGTGGCATTAATTAGTGCTGGAAAAGACTGTCATATTTTACACCAACCCTTTGGCTAAAAGATAGGAACAGAATACTTTTCTTGAAAAAAATTCCGTGTATATTTTCTTGTTTTACTAGTAGGGATTTTTAATCAGTTGAATGAACTTGTATGTACTAGTTAACTTTGCTGGAGTTTAGCAGTTGTATTTAAAGCAGATTTTATCCTAGAATGATATTAATTTGATAGGATCCCTGATCTGTAAAACCATTGGTTATCTTGGTCTCTCCTGATAAGAAAAAAAAAGTGCCGAGGGTTTCCAGTTGGTGAGCACATTTGGGCAGAATCTTTCACACGTCACAAATTGCAGATGGGAGGCAGTGATCTCGAACATGCAGTCACATTGCGTGACCATCTGACACCTTCCATTTAGAAAAATAATACTTTCCTCACAGCATACGCTCCCTGCTGCAACCAGCACCAAAAATTATGCCTGGGAGAGCTGTTCCTCCTAGACTAAGGTCTTAAATATTTCTTAGGCTGCTTTTAAAAGATTCATGCAGCAGCACCACCTCACTCACATCCTGCTAAACCAGAGAAAATACTGAAATTCTTCCCCAGACGGTGTTAATCACAAAATAGCTGAAAAGAACAAAAGAGGGAAAAAGACAGCAGGAAAATTATATACTCACACTAGTGGAGTGAACAATGGAAGGCTCTTGTTGTATGTGTAATTCAAACATGCCCATGTAAAACACTGCATGGAGTTATTTCCTATTGCTACCAGTTTTTCAGCAGCATAAAATCCCATAACTGTGTAGAAGTTCAGCTTTCAAATGCCCTGGTTTTGTGGAAAATTCCTTTTGACAATGTGGTGTACTGATGCTCATTCATTTGAAATAGCAATGACCATTTCAGGGTGTCCTTTGCTATATATTGAGGTGTCAGTAGTGATAAAAAAAAACTTTACTGTTTAAGGACAAAGCCATATGAATTTAAAGGGTGACATCTCACACTAGCCTTTTGTGTCCTCTTTGTTATTATGTCCCAATGAAAAAGCAAGAATAAAAATTAACCAACAGTCATTCTTTCTACCCAAATTACAAGGCTAACTAGGAACATATATATTACCCCATGTTATTATCAGCTGTACATTGGTGTCACCTGAAACAGGAGGCAGCTCCTTCTGTCCTACCTGAAGAGCATAATCTTAAGGACTTAATCATGTTTTCCTATTCATTTGCCTAGCAGATGTGCCCCAGCAGCCACATCAGCCAAGTGCTTAATTTCTGCAGCGTCTTCCTTCCCTCATGGCACCATCACCATTTCAGTCTGTGAGTGCCTGGGAGATCTGTGAAAAGGAGGTACCTGTTTAGCTGTTTTAATGTGTGTGTTTCCCTAGAGGGTGGGGCACTGGTTGGTTGTTGGACTGGTGACATTGACCAAATTGATGGCAGGGCAAACATCTCACATCACTTTGTACAGGGATATGCCTCTCTGGCAGTGAATGTCATGTGAGCCACACAAAAGCCCTGCAAGGACCTCTCACATCCACCTAGCAGGGCTGAGTCAGGCCCTAGGGCATGTCTCCTCCCAACACCCTAGCTGGCTTCTCCTCCAGCCTCCAGGAGTTTGATTGATAGTTTTGTATTGCTGCACATTTCTGGCCATTTGGGCTGGCCTGAACCCACCATGCAGAAATACAGGTGTTGCAAACACCCATCATGCAGAAATAGCAATTAATCATGCCATCATGGGCCAAATGTGAACTCATGGACCAAAGAAAGGCTCTAACTTCTTTCCTGTCTTCTGGTACACCCAGATGTGCCAGAAGCACTGGCGAGGTTGCACCTTGAGGGCCCCGTCCAGATCTGGGCGCTCACTACAAGAAAGACATTGATGCACTGGAGCGAGTCCAGAGAAGGGCAGTGAAGCTGGTGAAGGGTTTAGAGAGTGCCATGTGAGAGAGATGGGGTTGTTTAGTCTGAAGAAAAGGAGGCTCAGGGGAGACCTTATCACTCTACAACTGCCTGAAAGGAGGGTGTAGCCAGGTGGGGGTTGGTCTTTTCCCACCAACAACCAGCAACAGGAGGAGAGGACATAGCCTCACACTGGACTGGTGGGTTCAGGCTGGACATCAAGAAAGTGTAGTTGAGCATTGGAATGGGCTGTGTAGGACGTTGGAGTCACCATCCCTGGAAGTGTTCAAGAAATGACTGGATGTGGGTTACTTGGCATGGTCATGTTCAGTCAAAGGTTGGACTCAATCTTGGACATCTTTTCCAACCTTAATGGTTCTATGATGCTATGACCTTTTCAATGCCCCCAGCCCTGAACTGGCTCTTTGAGAGGTTAAATTCTCCGAGCTCCCATCTTGTACTTTCCAGCCCAGGCCTCCACAGACTTCCTCCTTCCCACAGCATCCTCTCCTGCTAGGTCCACCTTGCTATGCTGCAGCTGTGTAAAGGCTCTGTGCCGCTTTCACACATGCCTTCTGGGCACAGAGTTACCCATTGCCTCTCTGCGGGTAGAAGCAGGTGAGCTCCCTCCATGGCCAAGCAGTGTGTGCTGCACCTCTAGTGCTGGGGTTGCATGCAATGTGCGTTTAGTGTGTCTGCACCAGGATCTACAGGCCAGGGAAGCGCTGTGTGTGGAAGCTCTGGCTCATGGCAAACAGCCCAGATGGGCATGAGGGAGATGTGCAGCTGCCTAACTGCTCCTCTAGCCCCCACAGTGGATGTGCACACCATCGTGGCCAGTGCCAGCGCGCCTGTGTGCTCCCTTTCAGGTGGGTGTCCCCTGTGTGGTGTTTGGCTGCACTGAGGCCCCTCCTGCCCCCACCAGCAGCCTTGCTGGATGTACTGGTGCCTCCTGGCCCTGCAATCAGCTGCTCCATCTTCCCATATGGTCACAGACTGCCTTGTACAGCCTCATGGTGAGCAGGGGTTGCAGTTTTAGGGTGTTGGGGGACTGGCCCACTTTGGGTGCCAAGACAAAATTTTTCCCCTTGGAGTTAAAAGTATCTGATCCTGAAATATCTCCCTCCTGGAACTATTTAAGCAGAATACAGACTTAAACCTTTTATTTTAACAGCATATAGGCACCTATATAGATCACCACAGACTGTGACTGTTGCCTTGTGAGGATTACAGGCAACAAGGTTTCTTCCCAACAATGGGTTTTTCTCCCAAAAGCAAAGATCAAGTAGCGGTCCTAATGTCCATTACAGGAAGAAAAAAATACTAATGACTCTCCAAAATAAGCTCTTCCCCCCAGTGGTGGTACTGCATGCAGGGGGAAGCCTGGGGGTACTCAGAATGGGAGCTAAGTCCTCCCTGTGGCTCAGGACAGTCTACGTTATTTTGGGGCAGATGGTTGGATACCCAAACCCCAGATTTTCCTGCCTTGAATCCCATATTTCTGAACTATTAGATTAAAAGCTATGACCTGCTTCTTACATCTCATCCTCATGCCTGCCAGGAGTCATCACTGTGTCTGGATCAGTAAGGCTGAGCCAACTGGTGAACTTGTCTCATTATCTCCTTGCCGAAAACTTACAAGCGTTACTTATTCTTGGATACTTGTAATTTTTATGCTTTTCCTACCCAGAAGATTAGCTCAGGCATAGCAGAGCTCAGAGCACAAACCCATCTTTTGGCATTAACTTATCCTGGGCTGGCTGTCATTTTACAGCACTTGCACAAGAAGAGTAACTAGCAACAGCACTTACAAATCATAGATTATATTGTATTGGTATAGCTCATATTGTTTGCTTTAAATTTATATTGTGCTTTAAATATCACCCATTAAAATTATTAGGGCAAGGTTTGCCCTCAGTTTACAGCCCCTCTCCCCAGCAGCTCATAAGAGAAGCTGCTGCACAGTTGTCCTCATCTCATTTTAGTTGTGCAGTAGAAGTCAGAGAGGGTGTCCTGAGAGTAGTAACACAACCTGGAGCTGTTTCGCTTCCAGGCAAGATTTCAGTTTGTAAACCCAGGTACCAAGCCAGACAAAGTGCCTCCACGGTTTTGTCAAACCAGACAAAATGCATTTCATTTCATTCACCCCTACCCTAAATCCTTGGCTTCTGTTTGGGTGCAGTGATGCAGAAGTGGATAAGGGACCAAAAAGCCTCACCTTGTCTTTGGCAATAGATTTTTGTGGTGGATAAAAGCCTAAGGAAGAACATTCCTTTTTCTAGGAGAATAATTAATGTATTCCTTCTGACTGTTGTTATTCTCTCTCATGTGTAGCTTTGCATTTTTCTGTCTGTCCTCACATTTCCCCTAAAACACAGTTCTCAAACAGCTTCAGCCGTGCATACAGAACTTTCTGTGGATGTTTTTAATCTGTGAAAACAAGATCTGTAGCAGAGACACTAATGCAGCCCCTAAGCACAGAGATGCCAGTGACACTTCTTCACTGCCTTTAAACTGGTGAATGTGATCTTATTTTGGCCAGTGACAAATCCCAGTGATGAAATGTCAGCAGTGTTTACACAGAAGTCAGACAGTGCAAAATTAACCCTTTCTACCACTGCTCTCAGGGCAGAACAAAGCTGTTGTTTCCTTCTGTGAGGCTCAGGCTGGCAGAAAAGAAGGAAATTGGTATGGAAGAATTGCCAAAGGCTGCGCTGGAGGGTCAGCAGAGACTGTGCAAAGCTGGCCATGCTCTATGTGACAAACTGAACAAGCAATGAGTTTCTTTTGTCCTGGGCAGAGTTTTCCAGACACACCTGATGAGGGCAACATCACCATTTGTCCAGATTTCCTTAATGTGACTTTGAACCAAAATCACAGCTATCTTCCAAGATCATCTTTGCTGTTACATACATGATGCCCAGGTCTCTCAGTTTCTGTAGGACACTTTAAGTGTGATACAAATCTGGACAAAGTTTAAGTGTCAAACTTGAAATAAATTTCGCCATGTAACCCTCTGGCTGCTCATTAACAGAGCAGGTGGTAGTCTAGGGACATAAAGGCAGACAACAGAAAAGAAGGTAACAGGATCCTTCTCCTAAATGTCCTGACCCTATTGAGCATTAGGTCTACAGTGCATATCTTATCTCTACCATGGCGGAAAAAGTCCTTGACAGAAGCAGGGGATAGGCAGCAGCAGCGGGTGGGTAGCCGGAGATGAGCGAGCCAGCAGGTGACAAGATGGGAGGAGCACACAAGTGGAATAACACTTCCCCGGCAAAGAAGCAAAAGGCCGAGGAGAAAACGGGACCTGAAGATCCAGTTGTAAGAGACAATGGAGATGTCTAAGCAGGGAGAGCTGAAGGCATCTCTGCAGGGGGAAACAGCAGGTGACAGGTACCATGGTGCCTTAAGTGAGGTCAAGATACAGAGGGAGGCAGGAGAGGCAAAAAGCAAAATGAATTATGGAGTCACGAGGCGGATGAGAATTGTTTGTAAGGGCAACAGCAGGCAAAAAAAAACCTCACAAGAAAAGAAGTGGATATTAGGAGTGTCAGAGGGGGTAAAATGGTAGAACTAGTCCCTGCCTGGGCCTGGGAGAGCAGAGAAGACACCACAGGTATCTGAGACAGGGAAGAACAAAGAGATGGCAGCAGCCCAAGCACACTGAGGAAAGACTCCTCTGCTCTCACACCTCTTGCTAGAGTTGGAGATGGAGCTCCAGCAAGAGCTTCATCTAGAAGCTGTACTGGAAAATCACAGAGCCTCTCCCATACTGCAGTAGGAGCAGTTTGTGAGCTGTGTCACCCTGAGGTAACAGAGGCAAAGGATGTCTGGGACAAAGCTGGCAAACTCTGGGAGGCAGAAAGCCTTGTGCAAACCTGATGTTTTATTGTTGCTGTCCAAAATAGCCGTAAAGCTGAAGGAATAGGTCAGCTTTGAGCTTATGTGGCAATACACAAAGGATTATAGACTTTGTTGTTTTCTCGTTGGCTTTGTTTGGAGCAAAGAGGAATGCTAACTGTGCCTGAGAATCTTTAGTTTTCCCTGCACTGGTAAGGGAGGAAAGTGTTAATGAGGAAAAAAATTACTTAGTCAGAGCTATTAACCTGTCTCTTCCAGAGATTTTATTACAACAACCATGCGTTTCTTCTTCCAGATGTGCTGAGCAATTCTAGTTCCTCTAGAAGTTTAAGGTTGCTTTGAAAATTATGTTGTATCATACTCACCATGTGAGCCCAGTCCTTAAAATGCTGCTCGGACGCAACTGCCCTATGGCTCTTGATTCTGAAATGCAAGCTGAATTAAACATAACCATCAAAGACAGACTTAACATGGCCTCTGTGTCTCAGCCCATGCTTTGGCAAAATGCAGGTACCTTTTACACACAGGCAAGTAAGATAAGGCATAAAGCTTCATACCTGATGCAAGACACACCGAAAAGACAAAAAATCAGTGAGAAGAAAGAAAAATAGCAGGAGGGGTCTGAAAGTTCCTTTTCTGGCACAGTTTTCCTCTTTTAGGAATTTGGTTTAGGTCTCAAATGCTCCTTATAGAGTGAGAAACTGTAGTCCTCTTCCTGATGTTTTAGAGTAACCAAATTCCTCTCTCCTTGCTTTTTGGTCATTGGTTGTGCTCTTCGGAGGCCGTTTCATCATGTTGTAAGGTAAGACAAGACTGTGACCCAGATTCTGTTCTCTTGGGTGCTGTGGCTCAGCCGTATATACTAATGTTGCTTGGGGTTTCACTGTTTCCACCCTTCCTACTGTTCTGGTAAATTTGATTTCCCACTGCAACACATAAAGAGCAACAATACATGCTCCAAGGCATCATCTCTTTGTCCTCAGCCATGAGAAAAAGTCCCTTTTAAAAGCACTTTGCTTGCATTCATCTGGCTTCCCTTCTTCTTTATATTATTTAATATTTTCATCGCATTTTCCTATGATTCTTTCCCCATAACCTTAGATAAACCACAGAACACTAAACAGACTTGCATGTACTTCCCAGGACAATAAAAGCTAAGGGTCAAATGAAGGAAAAAACATGACTTCAAGGTAGACCTATAAAACCTGGCTCATTTCAGGGGCAGCGCGGGAGTCTGCAGCACAGATGTCTGCCTAACAGCTGGTTGCCATGTCCTACAAACACTTTTCCTGCTGGAAGCATGTTGGAAGGCATTTTAAGGGCAGTGCCAGTTAAGGAGAGTCAGCCCAACAGTCAGCATGGAGAGATCATTGGTGCCCTGAGTGCAGAATGATTCCCAAAGGATCCTTTTATATTTCACCTGACATAATATTTCTTCAGAATTTCGTAGTGCTTTAATCAAATAACAGTATCTCATGTGGGTGTGGTGGTTGTACATTTTTCACTGCTTCCTCGGAGGGTCCTCCCTGTCCCTCCCCACTTGTCTACTCAAAGGCAAGCAACTGGAATTACATATCCCTTACACTCGTCAATCGAGCGAACACATTGTCTGCACCTCTTGCTGGTGACTTTATGGAGCAGGGAAAACAAAATAAGCATAGGGCCAGGCACGGCTTGAGAGGAATATACCCCTCTTTAGAGCCGTGGCCAACTTATTTAGTGTGATGGACGACAAAAATACTGCTTAAAATGAAAGAGATGATGCAGTGCTGACAACTTTGCTCCTGAGAAAGGGATAAAGGATTTGAAAAGGTTCTGAAATATTTTCCAAAAGGATCACTTTGCCCGTGACAGAAAAGACAGAAATGTGGAAACAGCAGGGATAGCACACTAGAGGTGGGGAATAACAGCTCACTGCTTCATTCCAGTGTCTGAAATGGTCGTATGACCAACTGACTCCATTGCAGCAAATCATCTTCTATGCAAAGCTTGTGTCTGCTTGTTGTTTCCTTCTCAGCAGCAGAAGAGAGGCTTCTGAATGTGCACGTCTGCCCCACACTAATATTTTTTAGAGGCTTTAAGTTTTATGCTCGACATCTTCTCTGCGTGAAGTCCCTTTCTTCAGACAACTCAAGAATACTTTGCAAATATTTTTATTGTAATTCTGGTGGCCACAGCATAGGGAGCATTCAGAAGGATGCAGCTCACTGGACTGGAGCGAGGGGGAGGGTGGAATTCAGCCCCCCTCACGCTTCGCCAGGCTGTGCCCTGCCAAGCTTTCTCCTGCCTTGCCTCCTTGGAGCTGCCCTGTGCTGGTGAGCTAAAAGAAATGTGCTGCCACATTATGGGGGCCAACAACATGGAAGTACAGTGCAAGAAGCACTTGTCACCATGAATAAACAGTGAAATGTGGGTTTTTTTCAAGTTGCTAATTCTGCTTGGCATTTCTGAGCCCAGCACTGAAAGCATCCATCTTGTTAAAAACTGATGTCATTTGTGACAGTGGTAATATTAGAAGAGACTGCAAACGAGTTTTCAACCTGCTTTAATAATGATTTAACAACCAGGGAAGTAATCAATATTTTAGGGATAAATTTTCTACCGTGCCTTTAGTAGACTCCATTTTTGCCCATACAGAACCGTGTCTAAAGATCCGCTGGTGAAAATATCTGAGAGCATGTGTCAAAAACGTACATGGGAAATATTACATGTGCAACACTTACAGCCCAGCACTGAGTTTATACTGTGAATTCATAAAGTGAATTTAAAATCCCTTTGTCTTTATCAGTCTTTGATAAAACAAATCCTATGTATCTCTCTGATGAATCTACAAAATAAATATTACACCTGTTTCCCCTTACATATTTTAGTGTTTAAAAACAACCAAAAAAAAGCTGGGGAGTTTTGGATATAGTGCAATATCTAGCACAAGGCATCAAAATGTCATTTACTGATAGAATTGGATGACATTTGAATTTCACATCCTGGTCACAAAATGAGATTATGGCATTCTAAAGTGCTTGGGTAATTGATGTGCAGATGCTTTTTTTAAAAAAACTGGATTATCCAAACTGAATGGTTTACAAAGAAAAAAAAAATGAAGGAAAGAAGCTCAGTATTCTTTGTTTTTAATGCTGATTCATTCCATAGCTATGCCACTAAAAACAGAAGCCTTTCAAATGGTGTTGGGGTCTTGTTTGTTTGTTTGTTTGTGAATTATTTTTACACAATTTCACTCCCACACAAGAAATATTCTTTTAAGTCTATTTAATCATAAAATTCCTGAAAAGGTAGGTGTGGAATCTATGTCCTCCCTTCTTGTGAGAAATAGACTAATATTTTCTGGAGTATATAATAATTAGATTAGTTAGTCTTAAATTATTTGATATTTTAATGGAAAATTGCTCTCAAGTTTTTAAACCTGAGTCACTCAGAATCACTATTCCCCTCAAAAATCTTGGTCCTGCAGCAAAATTCTCTGTATGACCTCATGCCCTGAGGTTCTTTTTAATATATCACCAAGACATATGACTTGACTTTATGGTCGAAAATATTCATGTTATTATTTATAGGAAGTCATACTAACACTAGTATTAGCATAATAAACTTTGTTTGCTTTATAAGAAGCTTAAAAAGAAACTTAGATGATCTTTTAGATAACTAGAAAATAATTAGACACAGAGTATCCAAAGGGTCAGTTTCTGAGCGCCTTGTTTCATGTATGTTCAATTCATTAAGTCACATTCCCACTTTGAAGTTAATGGGAGTCCCTCTACCTACAGCACCAAAGGATTTGACCCAAGGTTGTGGATGCCACAATACTGATAAATAATTTTGCCAGCTTTTTTCTCACAAATAAAATCCTTGTGGATATTTGGCCAGTGAATGACTCACAATGATAATGTTAAAAATCTTGTTGATGTCTAGCAAGAATAATAGCTACCTTTTCATTTTAGAGCACATGTTTGGAAACACGTTTGGAAACCAATTCTCAGCTCAGCTAGAGCTGGATTAGGGTCTATTTTCAGTGGCAAGGCAATTGGATTATACCATGCAGGAACTGCTCTGAACTTCAAAACTTGACACCATCTACAATTTTACAAGTGTAAAAGAAGCAGCTCACTTTTCACTTCTATTTTAATTCAGACATTTTCAATCTGGAGGTGGCCCAGGTGTCACAAAACACAACAAGGGAAGCCAAGACAGCATGGATGGGTTTATGTCCTGGAGGCTGGGAGGGCAGGCATGGGGTGGGAGAGCTGCCTGGGAGCTGCTGGAGTGCCCACCTCAGGATGCTGGGCAGAAAGCCTCATCCAGAAAATGAAATCTTTCCTTTCCTCTGGTCTTTACTCTAAATTTATCTCAGATTTGATTAGAAACCAGACCTGTATGAAAAGAAATACGCATTTTCTGACTACCATTCATAAATCCGCATACAACAGCTATGATACTACTAGTCATTCCAGATATTACTGACTTGGAGGATCTGTGTGCCCATAAAAGTATGTGCATGTGCATGAGAAGGTATGTGAGATAAATCTGTTCTCCCACCCCAAGCACAAAATACCAGCCCAAGATTTCTAAGCTGACAAACTCTGAAATCTGTGAAGGAGAGAAAATATTTCCTTGTGCATGGTACAGAGAGACCCTTTTGGGAAGCAGAAAGGTTTAGGCAGGATGTCACAGATACGAAGACAAATGTTTCAGTTGTTCTTATGAGCCTGTTTCCAGTAATTTAATTGAGTGCCTACTTGTACTCTTGCAAAGTAAAGCCTTCAATGAAGCAGGCAATGCTTGCACCTGGCAGAGAGGCTGGTGCAGCTGCTGGCAGCTGCAAATAGTCCATGCAGGCTGCAGTGTGGTGTCTTTTTCTCCTACCAGGCTCAGGCTCAGCAGCCAAGCAGGGCGTGCCAGTCCATGCTGAGACATGAGATGACTCGGGAACCCTGGGTGATCTGCGATGCTGAGGAAGCTCCAGCTTCCCACTGAATGGGAGAGCAATGCCAGGCATAAGATGTTGCACTGGTGAGCTATTCAAGACACACATAAAAAGAGAATGAAAATAAATCTTGGCTCTCCACATTGAGCTGGTGTGGCTGTCCAGTCAACTTAACACTGGAGTATGACGTTCTAGTCAGGTGGAGTCTTATTTTTCCCCTGAAGAGCCCTGAGAAAAGCTATTTTGAATTAAACCTAACCAGAACCTGTGCCAGAAAATGTTTCCACTGGAATATATTACTTCCATGACTAGATATCTTCCCACAAAAAATGTCCCAGAGGTCTTCACTAGTTTTCCCACTTTATTTTCTGAATGTGTGAACCCAGATCCTCCCAAAGCTACCCATTTGCCCGTGTTCCCTCAGCCTATCAAGGAAAACATTCGCAAAGCACTTTGCTAAACCAGAACTTTCAAGAAATTTCTCTTCTGTGTGACATGAAACAAAAAAATCCTACACCCCAGCAAGCACCCTAGTTTGGAAATCTTCATTTTCATTTGGAATAATAGTTTGAATATGTAAGGAGGCAAACAAAGATACTTCAGATGCTTCTATTCTTAATATTTCTATCATGCATGTGTTCTTAGAAAGGAAGAGGAGTGTGTACAGAGAGGAGTATCACATCACACAGGTCTAGGGGTTCACTCTAGGGCAGAAAACACCGTGGAGAGGAGAGGAAAGAGCCACAGGACTATACAAACATACAGCATTAGTTACAGGCTGCAGCATTCATAACAGGCTCCTGCCATCTGATTTTGTTGAAGGTGTGCTCAGCCTTTGACAGCCTGAAATGTACAGGAGCAGGGGGTGACAAGTGGTTTAACAATTACAGGACAGCACAACCACATCACACGTTCTTGGTCTTTGGTCTGACCCAACTCCTGACCTGTTACACAACTGTAAGCAAATTCTTTTACTGTTCCAGTCCAAATCCTTCAGTCTGCATCCAGGCAAAACAGTCCTTGCAACAAAATCCTGTCTTGCTGAATGTTTTATGGCTAACCACAATAACACTGTTTCCTTCCTCTTGCCCACAGCAAGATCTTCTGGTACCACAGTCCCCTGAGGGACAAGGCTAAATGTGCCACGATTTGGCGACAGGCTGTGATCAGTGTATAGAAGTGGTGACCCACTTTCACTCTTTATTTTCTCCTCTCCTCTGTGGTTCTCAAAAATCACTTGCCTCTAGCATTGTCACTTTTTTAACTCCCAGCCTAGAAGATCTGCTGTGCCAGAGCACCCCATGACTCAGAGAGATCCAAAAAGCCTGAGCTTAGCAGCATGCCTACTGAACTGAGACAAATAAGATGAGCAGGTCAGTCTGACGAGCTAATCAGAACTCTCCTCTAGGAAAGATTATGCTTCCAGGACATACTCCACATATTGCAGAAAGCATGTGGAATAGTGCCAAGGCAGAGATACCAACTCCAGCATAACCCACGTTCTCTCAGTCTTGCACATCCTCAAGGACAGTTTGTCTTTTGACCTAACACTACAAACCTTCAGAAGTATAAAATATCTTCCTTTCCTTCTCAGTGCGGAAGTGTTTCTCATTCCATCATTTTCTCTGGTCCCAACACTGGGGATGCTGCAGCTACTACCAAAATGTCTCCAAGTGCCCAAGACAAAGAAGGTACAAGACAGTCCCTCTGATATTCCTCATTTCTCCATGTGAGCCCAAAAGACCTGTATTTGTGACCCCAGTGAGTCTTGGAAGGTTACTAAGCTATGGCAACAGAACTGAAGTTATTACTTCCCTATCTCAGGCAGGAAGAGCACATGCTGTGACAGAAGAGCTGCAGATGGCACCTATTGGGTCTATACAGCTTCATGAACATCGTTTCAACTTCAATTCCAGTAACATTACCTAGACAAGCATTCTCAAGTCTGAAACGCATTGTTCCTCTCTCTATTTTTTTCTTAATCACCCTATGGCACATTTCTCAGTCTTGAAAGCACAAGAGAAGATCTCAGCTGAAAGAGCAAATAAACTGCTGATTTACAGTCCCATACTTTCTAATCTGAGCTCGTCTTACTTAGACAACCATACAATGCTTAATGTTTAACAGTAAAAATATAAAATATAATGTTTGTATATAATGTTCATATATATATTGAACACAATACGTATGTTAAAATATTAAAAATACACCATATTTTCTAAATGGTGCTCTGGGACTGCCCCACTGTTCAGACCTAGCAGTGGCCATACCCATTCCATGCGTGGTCTGGCCTTGTGTGGCTTTGGGAGAATGGCAGATCACTGATGAATAGGAGCCCCCTCTGCCACAGTGCATACTGATCCACATGCCACTGGTCAACACATTTGTGAACCCCTTTGGAAAACAAAAATTACACAGCCCTTCTAAGAAAAGCCATTAAATGACTTAGCAAGATCTTGTTTTGCTTTGCTTCCCTCGTGTTTTGCTTAGGAGAATCAGTGCTAAGCATCCATTTCAGAATATTTGAAGATTGTTATTTTGCTTTGGGCCACAAGTGAAACAGCCATTTTTAGTTCCACCCTTCTTTATAATTTTTGCATTGGACAGGAATAGTAAGACTTCGCATACCGATACCTGCACGCTAAGGAGAGATCTGCAAGAAGAATAACACTGTTCTTATCTGCAATATGGCATTTTAAAAAGACTTACCTACCACTGTCCTTTGGTTATTGTAGCACCAAATTTAAATGCAGCTCTAACACTGAAAATAAATAAGCAGTGGCTTGTGTGTGCGTGTGCTGTGTGTAGTGTAGCAGATACTGGGGCAGATCGTCAGCTGGTGTAAATCAGCCTAGGTCCATTGACTTTAATGGAAACTTGCCAACTTACCCCAGCTGAGAATCTGATTATTGTTTTGCAAGTTCTTGCACTAAAGATAAGCATTCACACTCTGCTCTGTTACACTGGTGTAAATGGGAGTAACTTCATCGAAGACTCTGGAGTCTTGCTAGTTGTACCTGATCCGAAAAGCAGAATTCAGTTCAAAATTGTAATGACAGTTAAAGCAGTCTTTACCTCTACTACATTTCATCTCTCCCTTTTTCCTTAAAAAACCCAAAAAACCGAAAAAAGGTAAGAAGGGAAATATATCAGTCTGTCATGGAAAATCTCAACTATTTTTTTTTTTTTTCTCTGACTCTCATTTCCAGGCTTTGTGCAAATAGTTTATTTGATTTGACACCTACTGCACAAAAGGTTGCCCCTTCTGTTCTATCAAAGCTGGTATCAAGAAAAGAGAGAGAAAAATCGCACAGCTGGTAATACAGAGAACCCAAAAATACACAAAGACGTACCAGAGGGAATAGTCATCAACATAAAGTGAACAAGCACCCAGACTATTGATTACATGCTGCTCACAGAACACTAGGCATTTCTGCCAACTTCTTTCCACTCTTACGCTGAGCTGCAGACAGCATGTTGTACTTTGCATCATCAGTTTTGATGAATAATGCACTGATAAACACTGCAGCCAATATTCTGGAGGAGCTGAGAAGCCAGATGTCATCTGGACCTCCAATAGTTTTAACCCTGGGTCTCTGACAGACACTGAAATAAACACTAGACGTGCACTGCAGAATAGGCGATGCCCAATTGTGAGGTTAGGCACAATATTACACTGGCAGACATAGGAAAAATGAAGGGACACTGCAATCCTTTCACTAACAACTTCCTGAGATACCGAAATAGTGAGAAGGCAGCACGCTGTTGTGAGCTGCTCCCTGGAAACACCTGCCAGGTGCAGCATCCCCGTGTGAGCAGGGGTGCCTGGACAAAAGGAATGCCATTATCCATGTCAGCTCGGCCCTGCAAGCTGCTGCTGGCTCCATGTTGAAGAGACTGAGTGAGGGGCTCGGCAGACCTAGACCCTTGAGGAAGCAGGATCCTCATTTGGAAACACTGGTAAGTTCTTCCCACGGCTGCGGCTGGATGTGTTAGGATGTTGGGATGGCAGTCAGCTTTGCATCTTAGCGATACACCAATCTTTCTGCTCACAGGCAGCAACACAGAGCAAGGGTTCTCAAGCCCCTGTGCTTTATTTTACCTCCATCCTCACCAGAGAGGCTCAAGTGTTTTAAGCAACCTGTGGATCCCCTAGCCCTCCCCCCTCCCCCATAAGGCCGACGCTCAGGGGACCTTGAGACCTGTGAAGGTTTCATTTCAGTGAGTCTCAGCAGCACCAGGTTCCATTTAAAATCTCACACAGTTTAGCCATATCAGCAGTGAGATTATGCAGTTTTGGAAGTAAACTATTCTACCCACCCACCCCAATAATCCAAGATCTCAGCATGCCATGTAAGAGTAGAACTTACTTTTTTTTAATAAATGAGGGGAGAGACTCTCCCTTTCCCAGAATTACACCATAAAGGGCTCATTGCTAACTCGAAATTCTGTTTAAGGAAGATCTGCTTATATAAAAAGCCAAATTAGGCTCTCAAAGGCTGAGCGTATGCCTAAGCAATGGAAGAGCGGTTTCTCTCTGCTGGCACTGCAGCACTGCTAGGGTCAGGAAGCCCCCTCATGGTTTGCTCACCAGGAGGAGGGTTGTATTATTTGAAGCATCCTAAATGTTCTGCTTTATTTTACCGCCAGAATTTTCTGAGAAAAACTGCCAGTCAAAAGAAATATATGTGTCTTAAACATGGAAGTGTTTTCCCTCTATTCACCTTCACCACTTTCTTTTGCACCTGAGTAACCATAGCTGGCAAATTCTCTAAGACATGCCCTATTCCCACATTGAGGGGAAATCCAAAAATAGGAAACATGCCCCTTATAATACTATTTCTTTTCCATTCAGCTTGTCAAATAATTGGCAAATGTGAAGCATGAATAAGGACCTCTTAAAGGTATGAAACAATCCAAAAAGAAAACTGGCATGCATGTGAAAAGTGGTTAAAACGAAGTAGTAGATCAGGAAATGCTTACATAGATAAGGGGTAAGCTGTAAAAAGGCAGAGGCACTGACTACAGTGGAATTTCAATTATACTGACATTGATGGGCATAGCAGTAGTGGAGTCATTAAGGATGGATGCGTGTTTCTGAGTGCAGTACCAAACAGTTTTTTCGGTTTGAGGAGCAATCAACAAGACCAGGGGCTATTTTGGACTTAGTCCAAGGAAATGAGACTAGGTGAAATGAATAATATGGAAGATAATAAACCCTTAGGGCTAGGTTATAATATCATCACATTGGAAGCACTTCTGAAAATATTTGTGAATGGTTATAAAAGTACAATAATTCTGAGGACAGAATGAGTTGTAGAAAGTTGATTGGAATCAGCTGTTTGTGGACAATAATGGAAAGGCATGCAGTATTTAAGAAATGGAGAGACTGCTATTTCTACTCAGTTTATTAAAATCAAAGTCAAAATGATAGAAAAAACAAGCTAATGTGGCCTCAAAAAATGTAATAAAGGTATCAAAATGCTTTTCTTATTTAAAAGGCCAGGCATCCTTGAAAAATGGGAAGGTTTGGCAGTTTTAAAATGAATGAGAACAACATCGAGAGAATACCAACAATGAATAATATCCATTAAATATTTCAATCAAGACTGAAGCCAAGCTGCTCAAGTGTATGCATGCAATGTAAATGGCAAAGAAGAAGAAAAAAAAAAAAAAGAAAGATCACAGTGAAACATGGAGCACTCATTTGTATCTATTTCCACAAATAAAAGGACCAGTGCTCAGCCTTTCATTCTGAGTAGCTCCCGTGGCTGCAGCAGACTGAGGACAGGAGTTGGGTCTATGCAGGGAGTGCACCCTTAAGGAAGCTGCTGGCAATGGGAAACCAGGATAACTATTTTCACACAGAAGGGTCTGATCGCAGCCCTGTGTTGCTCAAGACCACTTAAAAGCGGATAAATAAGAGCTGGCACAGGGTTTACCCTGGCAATGTGGTGGCTATTCTCACTGGCTGTAACAACATGGAAGATTCAAGAGGAAGAAGTGTATCTTGATCCATACAAATTACTCCAAACGGTTAAAAGGCCGGAGATGTGGTTCAAGCACAGTTCAAGCACACACATTCCATTTCACAGAGACACAGCCAGGTACTCTGCCTCTCCTCAGATGGCTGCTGCATCCAGGTGACAGGTGCTGTAACCTTTCCCAGTAAGCCAACTCAGCACTTCCCAGTTTACCTCTGCTTTCGGCTGCCATTTCTGAGCAAACTGGATCTTCTCCTGAACACCAGTTTCTCATACCAGAGAGGCCCCTTTTCCTCTGCTCAGTTAGTGATGGGAGGGCCAGAGTCATCTGGCTAAACCTTACTCTGGGAAGGAATGGGAAGATGTTGCCTGATAAGAGACCCAGCAGAGAGATGGACAGACAGCAGATGCTTGTGAAAACAGGAGGCTGTGTGGTGGGTAAAGGGGAATGTGCTGAGGGAGGTACTTTGACTCTTCCCGAGGAGAGACAGGATGCCCTTGTTGAGAGCGTGCTGCAGTCAGCAGAGAGCTTGGCCAGGCAGAGCCCGGGCTGGTCATGCCTGGCTGAGCAGCACTCCGTGCCCCTGTAGGGATGTGTTGTTCAGCTGGCAGCATCTCCTGCTGCTGTACACAGCCTGTGACAGGGACTGCTGCTTCTCCCTGGGAAGGAGGGACCAGAGCCTTCCTTCTTCCTTCCCCATAGTCATGTTTTTCTCAGCCCACATCACCAGTCGGCTGTGCTATGAAGTTGAACTCCAACCTTCTCCAGTATCCAGAAAGGCTGGAATGACTTATTTCAGTTCAAGCTCCCGAAGTGGAGAGCTCAGGATGCCAGGGTGCCTTTTATATCCCACATTTCAAAGCAGGTCTCATCAACCAAGCTCCAAGACAACTCTTCTGATTTTATAGCGTGCTTAAGCTGAGGACAAAATGGTGACTTTTCCTCTGCTGCACTGATGACTATCAAACAGACTCAGAATCTAAAAAAAAGACCAATTTAATTGTGGAGTTTTTCCTTCAGCTACAAATTCTGGCCTCCATGTTGTCCAAGTACCTTCAGAACAAATGACTGTCATGTTGTTTCAAAGATAAAAATGAAAATATTTTCTCCAGTTACACACTGTGGCAATGAACCCAGCACAAATTAAGCTTACCAAGTCCCCAAATAGATGGGGAACTTTTAGTGTTTTGTTGAGGTGTGAAAAGTGTCGAGATATGAGCAAAGATCATTCCTTTGTGTGACATCCTTCACCCATCTCCTCGGAGAGAGAGGATGGCACTGTGTGGAACTAGAGTTCATTGCATGAATCCTCTCCCCCTAAGCACTTTGGCACCTATCAAACATTGAGCATCCCCCACCTCTCCCCACAGCCTCCTCTCCCTGCAGCAGCTGCACCACTGATTCAAATGCCTCACTGGAGCTTGCAGGACCCCTACTAGCCTCTACTGTAAGCTGGCCTGAGGAGATGGTTCACACTGTGCTCACAAAACCCACAAAACTCAGTGGAAATTTCAGCCCTGAGATAATGATACAAATTTCCATGAGCCCATAAAGCACTCTAAAAAATTAGCAGTGAGAGTGCGAGATCATGCATACCTGTGCAGAATTACTCGTCACCTAGGCAGGGAAGCAGAGAGGAGGATGTAAAAGGAGGAAGTAAGTGCAACAGCAGGGCTATATTTCTCTCTCTAGAAAATACAGAACTATGAAGGTGCAAAGCACTCTTCCCAAAGAAAGTGGATACCTTTTTTTTTTTAAGTAAAATCTGGAGAAAACAAGACTGGCAGTGATCCATGAGACCCTAGAAAGCTCAAATCAGGATGTCCTCCTTTTCTCAGAGCATCCGTATAAATGAGGAACAAAGAAAGGATCGTGTAAGTGCAGAAACCAGACTAAATTATTACTTCAGTTTTTAAAAAATTCTACTGCACAGCCTGACCACGAAGAAGAGCAAGCCCCAGCCTTTGTGGCAGTAGAACCTGCCACATATTTGCCCTGGGTAATGAGCTCAGAGGAGGAGATTTGAAAGAAGACTTTGCATTGTTTGAGGAGGCTCTGGAGCAGAGGGAGGGTGGAATTCCATCTGTTCACTTCCGCGCGGTTCAGTGAGCTGCTTCACTTTTAATGGTTCACTAGGCTGTGACACTTAGCAGAAATTACGGTAAATGTTTTTTAAAACCTTTACATTATCATTTAAGAAGCCGCATGACAAGATCACTGAAAAGCTAACCCTTTGATCTCTGTCTCTTGTGAGGTTTTTTTGTCTGATAATGGAGACAATGTACCATGTGCTATTGAGGCTGGATAATGTGTTGATGTGCATACGTTCACTTTGTCCCCTGTCCTAATGACATTCTCTATGGTTTTTTTTCATGCCATTGCAAAAAAAGAGCAGATTTTTGCCCTTAAAATCTACAGTCACCTCGGCAGTTCCCAAACAGCTCTTGGCATGTTAGGAGAGCTGACAAACAGCTAGCACTCCAGCTCAGATAGGAAGTACCCCATGTTACCGATCAGGTGGAATTCCACTTTGCCTGCTTGAGTGACTCTGTGAACAATGTAAATCATTAAGTAAGTCTTTGAAACAGTGCAGAAAGGTGGTGGGGGAAGGGAGCCCTGTATCTGGTGCTTGTCCAGTGTAATTTCACAGGAGGACTGTTTATTTTCCATAAACCTTAGAAGAAGACCAAGTGGTAGTCAACAAACTCAGTTTGACTTGAACACTGGGATCGTGTAAATGCTTGTACTCTTCTGTGTTTAATCAGCATTTAGGACATGTTTTTTCTCCTTACATTTTCTCCTTTTCATCAGAGTTTTCAGCACTTTATTGGTCTTTTCCATCTGGAGAAAAGTCTATGGAGTGCCTGGAAGACTTGGAGCAACCTTTTGGATGTCTTCACTGCTGTAGAAATTGGCAAGAAGTACCAAGAGCAAATCTTTATCTTTTTGCAAAAAAGGGAAACAAGCACAAATGAAGTCAGGCTCTCCACAGATGCATGGCTCACAAAGCTCTCTGCTGCCTTTGCCCTGGTCAAAGGAAAAGGCTCACAGCTTCTTTAGACAGACAACACTCCCTCATCAACTACACTGCACAGGTAGCGTGTCTCAAACACAGGCAGCCTGAAAAACAAATATAAGATACAAATTCCAGATCTTAGAGATCATTCTTATGTTCTCAGACCTTCAAGAATTAAATATTAAAGACTGTTTTGGTGTTGGGTAAAACTACGTGCAGATTCAGTAACACTTATTTGCTTTTATCAGTTTTGTCTGATCCAGGTCATGGACATGAGTTCACAGCATGAGTTCAAGCCCTCCACTATGAGAACATATTCCATAGGAAATAGATCTCTCAGAGATATAGATTCTGAACTGGGGTGGTGTCCACAACACTGGCTTCATTCTGTTCACATTTTACCAAGGAGCATGGCTGTCAGCACTCTTTGCAAGTAGGAATTTGGCCATCACAAGGGTAAATTCTGCTGTCAAATACAGTTAAAAGAACCCAGTGAATTCTTGCTATATCTCTGCTACCGTGTTGACCTTCTTGATGAAAAATGCCCATTTTCCTCCTGCAAGGTGGAATTTACCATAAAAGCAAAAGAATGCTCAGATCATTGGTGAGAAGACTGATTACTTGCTGAGAAGAGACAAGGAGAGGTCATCAGATAGGAAGAATGAGAAGGAAGCAAGGACTGCAGTTGAATTTCAGGTGGAAGACTGTGATACTTTGGATAAGCCAGTAGTAATCAAAAGGAAGGAAGTAGATGGGCTGGTTGGGATTCCAGCTGTGAGTATCTTAATTTTGTCCTCTAGCTGCTGACTTGGGTAGGGTACTAGTGACGTTGAGAATTTGCCTGACATCTAAAACAGCACAAACAGATTAAACAGAAGCAAACAGCTAAATGTTGGCACCACCAGTCTATTTTGTATTGCTCCCTGTATCACCACTGTGCTATCCTTTGCCCATGATCCAAGACCAACCACGCAACTCAGGAGTATCCAGGCTGGGGAAGCCCCCACATGGCACTGCTTATAACTTGGTTGCCTCTGGCTGTCTCTGATTTGTCTCAAGAGGGCACAGAGAGAGCAAGGCACCCTCATCTACTCTCCCTCAACGTAATTTCAAGTATTTCTTTTCAAGAAGTCACCAAGTCCTTTTTTTTCTTCCCCTCCTGAGGATTTGCAAAAGCTCATTTGAACTCCAATGTCCATGTGTTGGTGCAGTGGCCAGTGAATACTTTATTTTGTGGGGACATGACGCCTCTCAAACTAAATGTGGAATCCTTCCTGCAGAAATATCCCTATCTCATGAAATTGGAAAAGCATGGCCAATATAGAGCAAATAAATCTATCTGCATGTGGACTTTGACTAGTATCAAACTGGCTCATTTATTGCCACAACTCTTTGCTGGGAGATTTTTGTTCTGCTGTAGAGCTGCTAAATTCCCCTTGAGTACTATTAGTGTTGCTGCTTTTTATGTCTCTCTCCATGACACTACTCAATGCAAGTTATAATTAACTCAGAGAAAGTAGAAGGGGATGGACTCTGTCTGTTTAGGGGGAGATGGGTACAGATTGGGAAAAGATAATGCCAAATAACCTTTGTGCTTTCTTGTATCCCCTGAACCTCGATTATTTTTAGACCTCACCTTTCTACTGAGAGGCAGCCAAAAGCCTGCTGTCTGCTGCAAAACTACAGCAATCAGGACTGATTTTCAGGGCTGAGGGAGGACTCGAATAACTTGACTTGTAAGACCTTTGTACTGGCCTTTTGCACAAGACTAGTTTTTAGCTCTGGAGGAATACAGAAGCCACCCCTGGCCGAGATCCTAGTATCAAAGGTGAAAATGTGTCTGTTTTCCAGCAACACTGGAAAGTCTGGAGAACAATTTACTGCTTAACTATTAAAGATTTAAACACCAAAAGCAGGACCTACACTAATCCCATAGATGTCCATGTATGTGTAGGCACATGAAAATTGCAGGGCTCGTATGCAGCTCAGGAGGGCAAAGGCAGGCTGAGAGAGGATAGCACAGAATTTCTGAAGGTGCATGCACATAAAGAGGAGACTGGCAAAGTTTCTTCATTTTCTTAAACTACTGAATTGTGGAAGAAGAAAAGGGTAGAAAAACTAGCAAACTAGTGATCATATATGGTTTGGACATAGAAATTATTCCCCTGACAGCAAACAGTGAGTGCTAACATGGTCTTTGTGCTCAGCTCACAGAATCTTTGGAAGTTGACAAGAAAAAATAAAGTGTCCTTACTGACTTTGACATCTCTCCTGCAGGTAAATACAGCCATAAGCAACTTTATATAGCTGAGTAAACCTACCGAGTTCAGCAGGACCACTATCATGTGCACATTACTCACATGGGTCTCAGTAATGCACGCTCACAGTCTAAATAGTTGATACTTTTGAGCTATTCAAAAAAGTGAGTTTCTGAACCAAGAAGCCATTTGAATAACTAGTGTGCTATTTTGATCTGCATTCTAATTTGAAAGCTCATCATTATTTACATGATAAATATAAACGGTGCATTTGGAGTTGTTATAGTCCATCATGTAAATCCGTATTTAAGCATTATGAAAAAGAGGATTTGTGACTCAGTAGATCATATTAGCTGTAGAGCAGTTATTCCTGTTGATCAAATCTATTTTCTTATTGCCCAGTGTGCATCAAGTCCACGTGATAAAAAATTCTTATGACATATTTACTGCTGTGTGAAATGATGTGGTCATTTTTAATTTCTTTGAATTTTTCCTATAATATTCTAGGGATCTTGGCATTCTCTGAAGGGAACAGCAGTCTTACTCTAGGTGGCCCTACTTTGATCTCAGCTAGATGACCATGAATCATGAGCTCCTAGAGATTCAAACAGATTACTAGAAATATTTTGCCCCCCACTTGGTGATGCCTGTGATGCTCTGTGAGCATGTCCTCCCCATGAAAAAAAGATGCCCACTCCATCTACCCCTTTCCCAGACAGAAAACATCAACTCTCTACCCTTATTTCCCTTGTTCTGTGCCATTATCCCACTGATCCACCACACTTGCTCACTCCAACAGCCTGGTAGCACTCAGAGCTGGTCTCCTTGCCCTGAGACTGTTTTGTGAAACTGATTCAGTAGAAATGAGCTTGGTGGTCTCCTGTCACCGCTGCTCCCTGGGGCACTTCATTCTGCTGTCAACACTGACCCACAGCAGTGGCTCAGACAACCACTGGCTCTGCACTACCAGAGGAAGAGGCAGTCAAGAGGCACATCCATTTTCCTTCTGTTCCTCCCAAGCAGGCAGATGAAGGTATCTCCCACATGCTGAAAAATATCTACAGCTGGTGCTGAAGGGAGGGACAATCTCTTCTAGCTGGTGCACAGCACTGCACATTTTTCCTGCTTCATGCTGGGCCAAAAAGACCAATTTCATTCTTCTTGTTGCTGTTGTCTATGCAACATCAAATGCATGTTCATTCAGAGAAGGCTTTAAATGTAAATCAGAGATCAGCTTTAGCATGACCATTCCTCCCTGTTTCCACCCCAAGTGCAATCAGAAGATATCTGCAATTACTGTGACTTTATTTATATGGCACAAAGTTTTTAGGGACCATTAATGAGCTAACGTTTTTAGGATATCTTAACTGCCATCATTTTGTGTACATTGTCCTTGTGTGCCTAAACGGGGAACAGAGACAGATTTTTGTCCCCTCAGCCTCCTGCAGCAGAAGGACTCTCTGTTCTTTCCACTGTCTCCAGTTTAAGGCTTGTTTTGCCAATGAAGGGGTAACAAACTTCAGTCCAGATTATCAAAGATTTCTAGAAACCTACACACTTCAGAAAGCCAATGCTTCGTTATTAACACCTGAGATTATCTTTACAAAGCCCCAGTGGCTGTTGTTGATAGCCAGAGTTTGTAAAGGACCCCCAGAAATCCTGTTTCCATCTGAGATGAGGACAGCAAACAGTGGGGTCCCACCCCATGCACCCCTGCGCATTTTGACCTTCTTGAGTAAAATCTGAAGCAGTCTAAAGCTGGGAGATGGGTCAGAGAATACTGAAGGAAGATGGAAAAGGTAAGACAAATGAAATTATAGAATAAGAGCAACATTTTGCCTAGCAGATGTCTGGTATTCCCACAGTCTTGTTACCTTTGTTTAAATGTTTGAATCATTGCTCTTAGTTTAATAAACAAAACAGATGCAAAATCTGCAGCTAAGGGTTAGGAGTGCATGTCAAGGCACAAAAAGCAATCTCCATCTCCACTGGGACTGTGCTTTTTGGTCCAGGATGTGAAACTTTTTGTTAGAATTGTTCCCAGATGATATCCCACTGGCCCTGATTACCTTGATGTTGGGAAAATGTCTCGAGGGACGTAAATTGCCTGGAATCATTTGCAACAGCTGCTAGCAACTGCAATTCTATGTTATTACAAAAGCAATCTCCCTTCCCGGGAATTTGATTTGCAAAAATAGAAGAATTAATAGAAATAGAAAGAAAGGTTTTAAAATAAGATCGGTTTCCAAAAACCAGGCACCCTTTTTGACACAAGTCTCCCTTATGCTCTCAAATGGGAATAATTATAGAAATGACTGTCACAAGATGGTACCTGCTTATGAAAAATAAATCTCTCCCTTGAATTTAGGCAGGCTCGAGTCAATATTTCTTGCAGAAGAAATCTCTCTTTTAAGCTCAGTATATTTTCTGGAACAATGGATATTGAATTGTGTCTGTTAATATAATCACTTGACATCTACCATTTTGTATATTTCGTGTTCCAGTGAAACCTTCTCTGTATTGCTAATGAAATAATTTTTTTATGTTCTCAATAATCATTATTCTCTTTAATGAAAAGTTAGGGCAGATCTTTCAGTCCTTACATGTGGGAATAATTTCTACCCTCACATTGCTTTCTTGAGTTACTTAAGCTGACTTGAGTGAATTAAAGTTTTGTAGGGATGGCTTGTTCATAACTTAAGTACTAATTGACATCTATTTCAGAATATGACATTCTGGAATAAACCCTACTTTAAGATATTATTCCAATTACGGTTTTTATAACAATTAGTGTAATTATGATTGGGATAGTAAGTAATAAGCCATTGCAGTGGAATGTAAGGCAATGCCTCGTACCAGCTGCCTTGGAAAATCTCCTGTCAGAGACAGTGAGAAAGATTTGTCCTGAATCACATGAAACATCTCCCACAAATATGATGATATTAAAGGAGACACAAGACTTCTGTCTATTAGTTTTGAGGCACAACTAATTCTAGTCCTTAGAAATTTAGGAGTTCTGGCAGCCCAGATGAAAAAAAAAATTTCATTTCCAAGTCTTTGCATCTGAAAAAGAGCCAGGTCTGGATATAGTGGTCAGTATAACAAGTAACTGGATAGACAAAGTGAGCCACTAGTACTTTATTTCCTATCCCCTGCTCTGCCTCCTCTTTAACACCCAGGTAACTGTCAGAAAGGGACCCAGCTATTACAAATGACAAGGGGTAAATGCCTTCATGTTGTCCTCCAAAGGTTAAGGTTTACCAACCCCAGTTGGAAGCCACAATCTCCAATAACCATTAATCCACTAAACTCCAGTACGAGTGAACGTATTTATGGCTGCAGTCACTAAAGGGTGAAATAAAGATTAGTTTTTAGTTAGGAACGCAAAGCTTTTTAGATCAATACAGACCCGCTGCTGAAATCAATCTAAAGTTTGGAATTTTTAAGTAAAGATTTACTGGGCTTCCTTGTACAGTTAATTTTCCAAAGGGAGAATAGTCTCAGCAATGTTACATAGTAATCAAATTGAGTAAACACTAGTCAGTTCGTAAACTGACCTCAGTTATGCACATAGCAAATGAGTGTACAGCAATAAAAATACCCATAATGTGGATAGTAAACTTGCCAATAAACAGGTAAAGCCAAAATGCACATATAGACTAACATGATAAAATATTAGTAGCTACATTTGCCTATTTGGAAACATAAATAATCAATAGACATTAATAATGAAGTTGTTCATGCATTTCTTTATTACTGTGCATATTAAGTGTTTCAATTATTTCTACTTAGTTTGATAGATAAATGTATATGTACATTTTGTGCCTTGAAAAGAACATAGGATTACACTTCAAAACAACAGCTACTGTTTAGATGAAAGAACAAGTGGACTGGAAATTCACAGCTTGTTATACCCCTCTGCTGTTCATGTTTGATGCATGTATACAATTTATTATGCAATTTCTTGAGATTTGACAAAGTAATTGTCTGGCAAACCATAGCTTTAATGATGGTTTTTCTGCTTCAGACAAAAGGTCTGAAGGTAGTGTAGGAAAATGATTTAATAGATCAGTGTCTATAAATACTGTTAATGTGTATTATATATGTATATTTGCAATGGTAACCCAAGTTATTTTCTGAGTTACCGCACAATATGTTGTGAGATTCCATGTGGTAAATTCATTTTTGTCATCAGAGTAACTGCATGAAATCTTGTATGTTGAGCTGTAACTTCCAAAATAACTCGGGTCACTGCCCTAGTTTTATTCTGGGTGTCTGTCACTGGGAGCCCTTGACAGTGGACCTGAGGCTGTGAAAAAGCCTGGATGTTACAATAGTGCCACAGTGGCTTAAAAAAGACAGAATCTCCATTGTTAACCCCATTTCAAACAGTATATCACTTGGCACTTAAAATTCATTCAGGTCTGAAACCAAAGTCAAGGAGCAATATATAAATTTCCTTTTAATCTTACTCTTTTAAAATCATCACAACTACTCTTGAGATAAGCACCACAGAAATCCTAAGGTTTTATTATTTTGAACACTGTTGCAATCTTTTGTAACTAAAATATGTCTAATTTGAACAGAAAAAAAAAGAAATTTCTCAGCAGAGGGATGTTCTTCATTTTGCCTGTCTCTCAGTTTTATCATCATTAAAATACTAGTGGGCCAGATTCACAGCTTGTGTGAGCAGCCACTGGGTCCACCAGGACTGTCCCTTTATTTCAGCAATGAACTGTCTGCTGATGAGCTGTATCCAAATGAAGTTAAAATTGAAGCGGTTTTTTCATTTTTCTCCAGTGTTATTTCTCAGCTGTAGAATATTTGGGATGTTTATTTATATCTTGGTGTAAATGAATATGAGGCATTGGGCAGACAGGAAGATGTTATCTTGTGAGCAATAGGTACATGAAAATCACCCTGGCAACTTGAGCATAAGAAAAAAAAAAAAAAAAAAGAAGAAGATTAAATTCTCATGACTGGGCTCCAACATCAAGTGTGGCTTTATTTTATTTCATCACCATTTTTTAGAATTAATGATATCTACCTTCACACCCACTTTCTTACCTTTGATGCGGGGCTCACGAATGAGCTTGTTGATATCAGAGAAAACTAAAGTCTCCTCCTAATCCTTTGGCACAACAGAAATAGAGCTGCTATTGATCCTCTCACTTTTCCCATTTGACACTATGGAAATCTTTGAAAAGGTGCAGGGGAACAATTTCCGGCTGTGAATGGCTAGCATATCCTTCCTGACAAAGCAGACCATAGACGATCTGCTTGTATTCCAAGGCAATGTCACTCAGCGCCAAATACAAGGATATTTTTATTATGTGAACTAGATGCTGGGCTGAAACAGCTGGCTGGTGACACACAGAGCCCTGCCAGCCTTTCAGCAACGACTCCTTTTTTTGTTTCTACTGCCTGGGCCAGACTTGAACCAGAAAGCTGGACACAACTTCCCACTTTGCTGAGAAGCAGCGAAACACTTCAGCAAAGGAAGGGGATTCTTTCTCACATTTTCTACCCAGACTATCTGCTAACAAATTTATATAATCCCTGGG